>CM075030.1:13409169-13419287 GCA_037576675.1 Pangasius sanitwongsei | reverse complement strand
AACTCAATACCTGATATCAACTCCAGACCTTTTATCTGCTTCATTTGTCTTGAAGTAACGAGGGAATGGACCGCAACCGGTCAATTAACTTGTCAGTCAGTTGTCCAAATACCTTTGAGCCCCTGGAAATGGAAGTACTTTACTTTAAAATGGCTGTAATTCCTAAATGGTAAAAGCCATATTTTTGTGGAGCCTCTTAAAATAAAGCTCAAAGTCTACACTTCAAGATTATATATATCGATGTATGAAAAATTTTGGAAGATAGTTTGCTCAAAATTGTTAATTTCCCTGATGTATGGAGACTTTTGGGACAACCTGTGTGTGTGTGTGTGTGTGTGTGTGTGTGTTCATGTGTCCCCTCTCTTTGTGCTTGATACGTCTCAGTCATGCTTTCAGGTATTCTTGGAGAATTACTTACTGTCTCTCTCTCTCTCTCTCTCTCTCTCTCTCTCTCTCTCTCTCTCTTTCTCTCACACACACACACACTCACACACACACACACACACAAACAGGGTAGATGTGGAAGCCTATATTTACATGCTTGGCCGCATTTTCTTTCCTAAGCTGAAAATTGCATTTGTCTATGGCTCTGGATCAGCTTAGTCTGTCCCAGACAATGCCAATGATGTGTGAGTGTGTACGAGTGCGCGCGAGTGTATCCTCCTGTGCTCCACACAATCCTCTGTAATCCTTTGTAAAGATTTTGTCTCGGCACCGTTGCCCAAAATTGCAGCGTAATCTTCCGTGTGAATAAACCGATCACGATGCCATTATCATTTTTTTGTCTCCTTTTTCTTTAACCTCAAAACACGCCGTTATTAATGACTTCCCGAATCAGATGCCATCTAAAGAGTGCCAGTAAAGAGTAGGAATAATGTGATGCTCATGTTAACATTTATGCATTAACTTACAAACTGCTACTTTTTTTTTTCTGTTGAAATGTAATAGTTCTGACTGAAAACCTGAATTATTGATAATCCCACCTTTTAGTCTTCATGTCATTTCAGCGAGTTTGTCTTCTGGCTTGTTTGAAATCTACATCCGGATTTCTGCAGCTGCTTCATAAAAATGTTCATAATAAGAATATGAATAAAACGACTGTATAACTTTAAGAATGTTATGTTCAGGGCATGTGCGAGGTTAATAACCGTTATTTTTCTCTACAGGATTTTAGCGCCATGTTGAAGCAATTCCCTCGGAAGAAAGGAGCGCTAATGTCCAATCCTAGCAGAGCCATTTTGAACCCAAAGCAGATGTATTTAATCCAAATTGAATTATGGTTTGGCTGAGAAATGAAGACTTATGGGCTCATGGTAGAGGGCTGCATCTGTATGGGATCTTGCCAGACACGACGAAAAACATCAAGGCCTTGGTGCGTAAGTATCATTACCAATATCCGCAGAGGAAGTCAGAACACAGACAGGCAGAAACAATCATGGATAATCAGGGAAAAAAACAGGCAAGGGTCCAAACCAGGAAGTATAACAAGAAACTCCAAACAGGAAATATGGAAAACATAGGCTCGGATTTAACGGATAGAACACATGACAAGACTTCGCGAGGACACAGACAACGAGGGTATAAACAGACAAACGAATCAAGGGCGGATCAGAAAATATACAGAAATATCCACTAATCACAGCATGGAGACAAGAATCAAAATCAAAACTTATTCAGACAATCACATGATGAAAATAAAGCATGTCATCAACTCAAAACACAGCACGAAACCCACGTTCACTGTTCTTTGATTAGCATCACGTCCCGAGAGAGGAAATCCTTTTCCATTCTCTTCTGGATGATCTTCTCTGTTTCCTTCTGGACCTTCTCCCTTTTCTTCTGGACCTTCTCCCTTTTCTTCTGGACCTTCTCCGTTTCCTTCTGGATCTTCTCTTCCATTTTCTTCTGGAAATTTTCCATTTTTTTCTGGATATTCTCCACCAGTTTCTTCTGGACCTTCTCCATTTACTTCCAGATATTCTTCTTCATTTTTTTTCACAATCCAATTTCTCAATTGTCAAACTGGCTAAGCTCTTGGGAAGGTGAGCTACTAGCCAATCATTGCACAGGAGATAGAAATAATTGTAGGCCAAGCGAAGAACTTTCAATGGTATATCTTTTCTATTTACCGCATTTGATGAGTGACTTACATTCATCTCTTTTATACAGCTGAGCAACTGACGGTTAAGGGTCTTGCTCAAGGGCCCAGCAGTGGCAGCTTGGTGGTGCTGGGATTTGAATTCACAACCTTCTGATCTGAAGTCCAACCTCTTAACCTCTAAGCTACCACTGCCCATGGTAGGGGAATATCAGGGATTCAGGGAATACATCTTTTGTGTCAAGCTAGTTTGAGGTTTGGTGAAAAGAAAGAAAGAATCCGACAGCAGTGAAACATTTTGACATTGTTGTGACATTCAGTTCAAGTGATGACTGATTAGCATAAAGATGGCCGTCTCAGAAGAGAAAGAATGAGGAGAGAAAGGGAACGATGACCGTTAGCCAGCAGCAGGGAGGAGAGAAAGACCGAGGGAGGGAGTGAAAGAGAAAATGAGTGCAGTTACATCCTGTAGTGCTCAGACCTATCCGAGCCCAGCTGCTAGTCCATTACACGGCTTCGTAGCGCAGGACGCCTGCAGAGCCGAGGAGACGCATCTCGTCTGATTACAGGTCTATTAAAGACCAGAGAAAGGGATAAAATTACAGAAAGCTGAAGTCACGCTGTTTGTTTTTCGCTCATGTTCTCTACAAATCCGCCCTTTCTCAGCCTGACAGTAATGACATTTATATGTCACATAAATACCGTTATATCCCAGCGCTTGCTGATTAATTTTCTATAACAGCAGCTCTGACAGTAGTGCAGCTGCAAGTCGTTACTATAGAAACAGCAACTTGTACGGCGGAGACTCCACGTAAACAGATAGAATTAAAAAAAAAACGTGTGTAATCGTTGATTTGGTGAAGTTTTCTGTAAGGAGATATTCACTTTTAGATAACATTTATGGAAGGAGTCTCCAGTGTCAGCGCTTTGTAACTAAGTTTTCAGGACTGAGAAGTTTGGTAAAATGATGACCTGTGTGT
Organism: Pangasius sanitwongsei; assembly: GCA_037576675.1. Taxonomy (NCBI): domain Eukaryota; kingdom Metazoa; phylum Chordata; class Actinopteri; order Siluriformes; family Pangasiidae; genus Pangasius; species Pangasius sanitwongsei. Next base: position 13,416,209 of record CM075030.1, on the reverse strand, counting down.
TTTTGTTTTTTTTTTTTTTTGGTCGTATTAACTTTGAGAGAGAAAAAAAATGAGGCTGTTGAGGGGAACGATAGCTGCTATAAACATTAAATGTAACTGTAAATGGATGAAAATTACTGTTTTGTTCATTAATAAATAAAAAATTAATCGCTGGCAAATTTTTGTGGTGTAAGAGGAATAAAACACTAAATTGGCTGTTTATAAAAATACAAAAAAATATATATTATATATTTATTTATTTATTTGTGTGTGTGTGTCATAAATGTTCCAGTTCTAAATCAATATTTATGCCTGGCTGTTGAATTTTCTATCACGCTGACACGTTGGAGTTAAATGAATAATTTTAAAGTGAGTTTTATGGTATTGTTAGAGATGTAACCATGGAAACAATCGTATAATCCATCCATCGATCTATTTTTCCTTATTGTTTATCCTGCACATGTTGCCAACTCAACGCACAGCAAAATCGCACGCACCTTCACACACTACAGACAATTTAGAGATGCCAATCAGCCTACAACGCATGTCTTTGGACTGGGGAGGAAACCGGAGTACCCGGAGGAAACCCCCGAGGCACGGGGAGAACATGCGAGCTCCATGCACACAGGGCGGAGTGAGTTGCATTTAAAGTCTGTTAAGCATTAATGCTAAACAATCGCCACAAAATATCACAATATTAGAAACGACCTGTAATCATTTCATAATAACTTCATTCAGTGTCATTTCTTGATGCATGTATCGATTCTTTTCCAGGTTTTAGGACGGCGCAGCTGGAAAGCGTGATTATTTTTGAAACACAGTCACAACGTGACTTTTTGAAGCGTGGCAGCTGTTGATTTCGGTTCAGCGACAGGTCATAAAGGTTGTCGTACACGTGAGCTAAAGAGCGTTGTGCCACTTTGTGCACTTAAAAGGCCACTTTCCACGAAGCGGAATTAGTCCAGGTCCCATTTTGTGCAGGTTTTTAAGCTCGAAGTGAACTCGCCTTGACACACTCTGCTAAGTGCACCGAGCCGTGAAGAAAAGTGCACTGCTGTTATGCACCTGTAAAAAGCTGCCTTCAGCCCACTCCTGCAGCTCTGTGAGCCTGTGTTTCTCTCTCCACTTCGGCTGAATTCAACCGCACGGGGGTCAGCCTCAGTCTGAAGCCTGTCCTCCTCTGGAACACGCCTCCTGTGCTTAAAAACCAGTTGCATATTCATCTTTACAATTGATCATTTATTTTTAACTTCTTTTATCTACACTTGCACTTTGGTTAACACTTTCCTACATTACCCACAATGCTGTGGTGCCAGTAATCTCTTCTTAAACAAAGTGATGCCGCGGTGCTTTAGTCTTTTAGGCTGTCCAGCTCTCTCACGTCCTGATCTGTGCACTCTTTTCAAATCCATAGCCGCTTTCATGCTAATATCGCCATCACTGCTTGTTATCTCGTAGATCGCTAACTAACCCGGCATTGTATCGCTGCATTGCATTCTGGGACAACAGATTTTGCACCACTACTTCTAGTATCTCCTTCTAGAGCACTATCCCTTGAAATGTTTTTCTCACATGACTGCGAACTTCACAGGAATAACAAGAGACGAGGGTTTAAAGTCATTCACGGTGATGTCTAGACTGAAGACGAGGATGTAGACTGCTGTTGTGGTCATAAACATGGCATTTAACTGAATAAACGCCAAAAAAAAATGTATGTTTAGGAGATTAAAGGATGCTGTGAGCCAAATGAGGCTCGGTAATGGACGTCCATTGGCGTCTGTGCTCAGCGCTTTCAAGTCTGATGAATAAACAAAGGTAATATAATGAGCTTATTGTGTAAAAATCTTACATCCAGATGCTGTCAATAATATCCCGTCAGAAGCACATTTAAAAAAAAAAAAAACACAAATTCAGAGAAATAATGCTGAAAGTGAAGATTCTAACCAGTAACCATCAGCCTCATTTTAATGTTTTAAACCAAAACTCATTTTATTACGATTCGATTTTTTTTTTTTTTTTTTTTTTTTTTTTTTTTTTAAACTGTGAAACAGACAGAACAGTGATACAAAATGTCAAAAAAAACAAAAGCAAAAACAAACCCAGAGCTCACAGTAAGTGCAGGATGGATGTCATGGATAGATCAAGTGGTGCAAAACAGGTGGGGCTCTTTCACCTTTGACCAATCAGAAGTGAGAACTCCGCAAGCCTGTGTTGCATAGCAGTTTATAACAATGAAGGCCCAGAGGAGGCTTTCAGAGGATGTTTGTGTTCTCTCTCTCTCTCTCTCTCTCTCTCTCTCTCTCTCTGTGTCTGTGTGTTTAACAGTGTTGCTGAAGAACATCTGGACAGTAGAGACATCTTGCTGAGTCATCACTAATCATGAGATGGATTGCGGTGATACATGAGGATGTAAATCGGCTCCCAGCTGAGGCTCACGTAATGTCTGTAAATAGCAACGGAGTAATAACAGTCATGTGGTGTAGTAGTGAAGCTAGAATACTGAAGCTAGCATCCATGCTGTGCTGGCTTGTGCATTAGCGCTGTGGATTTGTGTGTGTGGGGATGCTATGCCCTGTGGCATTAGCACTGATAAAATGTGTGGATGGGTTTATTTATGAGCTGGGCCATGTCTCACACAACACCATCTCTCTCTCTCTCTCTCTCTCTCTCAGCAGTCTTTCTCTTATCAGCTCCAGCAGATAGCAATCCTGAGTAAGAACAGCTCCACACACACACACACACAGTATCACTGGTCGCATGTCAGGCTGTGTATCGGTGAGCTTTTATCAGCGTACAGCCCGACTTTACTCACTGTTGTGTTTAGAAAAGGAATTTGCGTCCTGTTTTTACGAAGGTGACCTTTAGCTCCGCCCATAATCTTTTTTTTTTTTTTCCCCATTGTCCTTCTTGGTTTGCATTTTGTCCCCACTTCCTGTTGACCTGTTTTTGCCATAATGAAGCTAGCACAGTTACCATGCCAACGCTAGAACTGAAAAAAAAAACTGCTTCGCCTTCAGGTTTTTCATCTCCTTCATAACGAGTTGCTTCATATGCTAGCTTGTTAGCAAGCTAGTGTAGCGTTTTTTTTTATTTTGTGATCCACACGTCTTCATCGTGATTCACAGTAATCGACTCTTGTTTGCGTTTTCTCCTCGTCATCCAGCGAGAGGAAGATTAAAACCCGACGCTGTGCGCTGATGAATAATTGAAATGGCGACTCGGCGTTTAATTAACCCGCAGTTATTCGTTTCGGCGGGGAAAAAAAACACGTTGTGGCCAATTGATCTGCGTAGAAATTCATAAACATCTCCATCAAATGAAAAGAGTGATTCAGGGTTATTACGGAGTGAGCCTGCTGGAACAAGCCCGTGATGGCCTCGGGTTTAATTAACTGCTGCAATCGGACGCGTCCTCTGATAGAAAACAACAAAGACTTAATAATCTCGCTGTTTATCATCCTTGCCTTCATTTTATTCTGCCGTGTTTAGGAGTCTCATGCTAATCTCAAATCTGTTTGCTAACGTGTGTAAGATTTTATCTTCGTATTGTTAGTTTTTTAGTCTGAAATTTGTGGATGGTAACGACGGCTCCATCACCCCTGTTGTACATTTAAGCTCCGCCCACTTGGCACAACCCCCGAAAAGCTTTCTTCCTGATCTAAGTGTTACCATATATGTGTCGATTTCCTTTATAAATCACGCTAACTGGTTTAAAGTGGAAACGTCACGTCACATCACACACACTTCATTTAAAAATGAAAAATATTATAGCGAAGTTTATTAATTAAAGAAAATGTACCAACAAAAATTTTCCAGGACTTCCTCTGAACATTATCTATTACATATTTATAATTTTAACAATAAATGTGAATTTTTGGGGGAAAAAACACACTTTTCAGAGAATAATTGTGATATAGTTGTGTTTATAGCTGCTATAATGTAAACGAGAAAAAACTTCTTGTACAGAACATTTAAATGTAACCATAAATGGATAAAAAATATTTAAAACAATAAATGGATTTAAAAAGTCGCTCTTTAACAAATAAAAATTGTAATTGTTGGTAAATTGCTGTGGTGTAAGAGGAATAAAACACTAACAATAACTCCGCCTCCTCTCACCAGCACATCACTGATTAATTTCCTACAGCAGCACCACATGCAGAGTGTTTTTCCTTTCAGTTTGGTCTGAATCCCAGACTGTTGTTCTTTCCATCACGTTAAACGCTATGTAGTGAGCGCATACAGTGAACAGCAAGCCGGTTTATGATAACATGATCTTTTTCCCTTCTGGTTATTTTCCTTTTTTTTCCTCACGTAAGTGGCACAGTTTTAACCGTCCGCGCACTTTAACGTCAGATACGCTTTTCTATTCAAATGCATTTAAATCTTAAATCTCTTAAGCAATTAAAATTCAAATGCAATTTTTAAAGGAACCTGACGGAGCCATTAGTTTTCCTCTTTTAGTCATCGCTCCCACTTGCATTCAGAGATTCATATACATTCTGTATAATGAGTCTGGCGAGGGAGAGAGGGAGAGAGGGAGACTCCTGGGGAAAGACGTGACTTTGCTAAAAGCTTAAAAAGCTATAACGCGGCCAGAAAGCTGCGTTCCTTCAGAGCCGATGAGAATTTAATGAACATCTTTAGGGAAGCTGTTTGTTTCTCGTCTCTCTCTCTCTCTCTCTCTCTCTCTCTCTCTCTCTCTCTCTCTCTCTCTCTCTCTCTCTCTCTCTCTCTCTCACTGGAGGAGGATGACTGCACAGGCAGAATGAGGGATAAATAGAGAGAGAGATACAGACAGAGAGAGAGAGAGAGAAAAGGATGAGTTTGTCGTCTGGCAATGGCAATTCTGCTAGATCAAACACACATTCAAGTGACACCATGAGTGAGTGAGTGAGTGATTTTTTTTTTTTACTCTCGTTTTTGAAGCTCTTTGCACAAATCCAGGTCTAAAGCTGTAAAAGTATTGCGCTTGGGAACTATCTGAGACTTCACAAATCACAAAAACAAACCTAATACGTTATGTTGCCTAGCGACGGGTCTGACTGACTCGGCAAGGGCGGAGTCGAATTAAATTTGATCAACCATTCGTGCACTTGATCATGTGACCACACATCACTACACCACAGCATTAGCACTTTTATTAGCAAACTTTGTTTTCATCACACAATATTAGCTTACTAGCAATCTTGGCTAGCTACTGCTGGAAAGCTAATGTTAGCAAAGCTGACTGTTTAGCTAATGCTGTTTTTAGGGAGCTTGTTAGCTTACCTAGCATAAATAAGATATTAAATGTCAGAATTAGAACCAGTGTTTCCCAATGAAACTCTTTATTTAAAATAAAAATCTATACTTTTTTTTTTTGGGACGCATTAAAATCATTAAAATTAAAACAGACCACAATGATTGGGTTGAAAAAATATCCAGTGTTTTCTTGTAGGTGTTTTTTTTTTTTTTTTTTTTCACTCCATCAGATCATTAACTCTGACAACAGCATGAGTGAAAAATTCATCACTTAAAGCTCGGGATCATTTCAACAAGGCACGGTTTTGTTAAATAAAGAAACAGTTGTCGCTTTTTTTTTTTTAAATTCCTGAAGATCAGATTAAACGTTTGCACAGAAAAAGCAAACAGGTTTCAGAGGTGATTGCTATGGAAACGAGACGTTCAGCAAAACAGAAACGAGCAGGAAACGTGTCGGTGTGCGACACGCAGCGGGGTTTTAAAGTTCAAACACTGTTTAATTACACACACACACACACACACGTGTGAAATGTACAAACTTGAACAGATGCTGAGGTGAAAAATGCACATGATGGTGTATTTAAATGATGTTTTTTATATATATATATCTATATATCACAGCTTTCAGTGCCGTATTTCTCGTACTATTTTACCCCAGAAACAGATTCTGTGACTTCTACACTAAAGTAATTTTTTTGCATTAGAATTTTGCAATTCTAATTTCCCCATGTATTAGCGGCTTTACATCTTTTCCAGTAATTTTATCATTTATTAATATATTTATGGTAGGCAGTCTACTCCAAAATTATGGTAATATGTACATTTAGTAATAGTATTTATGGTAGGTGTGATACTCCAGATGTTACGGTACTTCGCCTAATTGTTAGTGTATTTATGGTTTGTCTGCTACTCCAGAGATTATGGCAATCTGTGTATTTGTTACTGTATTTATTTTAGGTTTGAGTAACAGCAGTTGATTTGTCTCCTTATTAGTGTATTTATGGTAGGCGTGATACTCCAGCACTTACGGTAATTTTCCCATTCAAAGGGCAAACAGCAATACTACTACTACTACTAATAATAATAATAATAATATAGATTATTATATATTGCTTTAGAACAATTACAAGATGTTTAGTATGTAAAAAAAAAAAAAACTTTTTGTGAAAACCAAGGTTTTCACATTTACACAATAAAAATGTTTTTATTCAGATAACGTTGAACAAATCTCCCGCCCTTCCTCTTTCTCTCTCTCTGTCTCAAACTCAAGAAAGCTTTCTGCTTTATTGCATCTCTCTCTCTCGCGCTCTCTCTCTCTCTCTCTCTCTCTCGCGCTCTCTCTCGCTCTCTCTCTCTTTTTCTTGTGGTGTGATATGAAATATGATTTCAGAGTCTAAGTGATTGTGTGAGTGGTCAAATCTCCCTCCATTTCATTTCCACTTGCTCCCTGTCCTTGTCCATGCCCTTGTCCTAACATCTCACTCCCACTCGCGCTCTCTTGCTCTCTCTTTCGCTCTCTCTTTCTCTCTGTTATTAACACGAGTGTGCCGCAGCTCAGAGTCTCTTGTGGCATCCCCACGCAGCCCATAATAAGCTTTGCCGTCATTGGCACTGGCAACCAAAATAAATCATTCTCTCCAGGTGAGGCAGCCAGGATTTCTTGTAAAGTAAAATAAAATAAAAACTGCTCCGAGATCAGTACGTGGAGTGAAGCAGACGTCTCAGGCGTGTGGTGCTGATGAAGCTTGTGTTAGTGGAACTGATCCCAGATCAGTTTTCAGACATCTTCAGGACAGAGGAGTTTACGCTTCTTTGCAC
>CM075030.1:13354441-13397844 GCA_037576675.1 Pangasius sanitwongsei | reverse complement strand
TGTTCTACTGCACAATTCTATTCAGCATAATTCTATTCTATTGCATTCTGCTTTGTTCTACTGCACAATTCTATTCAACATGATTCTATTCTGTTCTATCACATTCTGATCTGTTCTATTGCATTCTATGCATTTCTATTATACATCAGTCTCTTCTATTTTCTACTTTGTCCTACTCGAATCGAATCCTCTGTTCTGTTCCATTGCTCTCGGATCTGTTCTATTGTGTTCTATTCTATTCAATTCTATTATGTCATTCTATTCTGTTCTATTACATTCTACTTTAGCCTCCTTGAATCTAATCCTCTATTTTGTTCCATTATTCTCTGGTCTGTTCTACTGTGTTCTATTCTATTCAATTTTATTCATAATTCTATTCTGTTCCGTTACATTCTACTGCAATTTGTTCTAATCGAATCTTCTGTCCTGTTCTACTCCGTTCTATTCTTTTCTAATCTTCTATTAATTTACATACTCCATTCTATTCTATTCCATTCTGCTCTGTTTGACTGCGATTCTATTCTATGTAATTCTATTCTAAGCAATTCTACTCTATTCTCTTCTACTCTATCCCAGTTCTGAATTACTCGAGTCAATTCTATATTCTCATCTTCTATTCTATTACATTATGCTCTATTGCCTTCTGCTCCGTTCTATTGTATTCTGCTGTAATCTTCTGTTCTATTCTTACTGCATTTCTATTCTAATTCTATTCTACTCCATTCTATTCTATTCTCTAATCTTCTGTTATCTTACATTGCATTAAATTCTATCACATTCTGCTCGGTTCGATTGTATTCTATTCTACACAATTCCATTCTTTCCTATTACGCTACAGTGGATAGAAAAAGTTTACACACCCCTGTTAAAATGGCAGTTTTTTTGTGATGTAGAAAAAATTAAACTAAGATAAATCATGTCAGGAATTTTTCCACCTCAATGTGAAATTACAGCGGGATAAAAATTAAGTGGAAAAATAATCAGAAACATTTCAGGGAATAATAGCAAGAATAAAAAAAAACTTACAATAACCTTTTTGCATAAGTATACACACCCTAATACCTAAACTAATACATTCAATTCAATACATGAAGCACCTTTTGATTTTATTTCATCACTCAGTCTTTTGGGCTCAGAGTCTATCAGCGTCCCACATCTTGACTTGGCAATATTTTCCAAATCTTTCTTGCAAAAACATCCTTGATCCATCAGATTGATCAGATCCTGTGCACAGCCCGCTTCAGGTCACCCCACAGAGTTTTAGCTCTGGCTCGGTCATTCGGAAACTTTGATCTTCTTTTGCTTAAGCTGTTTCACAATAACAGGTAGCTAATAAACTAGCAACTCGAAAATTTCTGTTGTACAGGAGAAGTTTTCAATAATTTCATTACAGCCCTGTGTGTGTGTGTGTGTGTGTGTGTGTGTGAGAGATTCCTCTTATACACCACATGTATCCGAGCTTATTTATCCACCGACTCTTGGCATTTAAGCTTTGAAAGGCCAATTTGTAAAAAGGTTTTAATCCAATTTGCGGAGGATAATCAGGATTATAAATCATACGTTCAGTGTAATTCTAATTCATTATTGGCTAAAGGCAAGGGAGATTATATGTGACATCTCACATGCTAACGTTAATGCTAACGTTAATGAATTCTGCACGATACAGTACGTAGTAAGATTCGTGGGATTTGTCGGATGATACGTGCTAAGCTCACTGGGATTCTGCATGAATGCTAATCAGAGCTCCATGCTAATATATGTACTGTATGTATGTATGGTCTTTATTATCTTTTGTTTGTTTGTTTGTTTGTTTATTTTGTCAAATTTGTATTTCATTTAAGTGTATGTCAGGAAAATACTCAACAATGTGGTGGTGTGATGAATCAGAGTTTATTATTATTATTATTATTATTATTATTATTATTATTATTATTAAACATTGTACTTTTTATCCATTTATAGTTACATTAAATGTTGCGGAAATCCACGAAACAAAAGGCAAAGTCTTTGCTCCTTTGAGTTGAGTCTTGAGTCCATGTCGTGTGACCCGAGTCCAACTTGATGTACTTCTTTTTTAAAATATATTTTAAAAAAGAACAAATGAAAATAAGAAAAATAAATTAAATAGCCCTAGAAAACAAATGCTGCTAATAATAATATTAGTGCTGTATTTTTGTGTTATATTTCTCTTATATTCGTGTTTTCGTCATTGTGTATTTTTTTTTAAGGTTATGTTTTTGTTTTATAATACTGTTATATTTACGTTTGGTGTTTTAATAACATTTGTTAATAATGTGTGTTTTTAGTGAAGAGAAATTCATTTTACAACTCATGCTATAGCTTCGTTGGCTCATCGTTTCCCTTTTCTTTAATCTGAGCAAATCAAAACAATTAAAAAAAAAAAATCATTCATATAAAATTAACAAAACCATCAGAGATTAAAGTAAATAATAAATACAGTAAATTTAGCGATTAACAATAAGATTAGATGTGAGTCGTGTGCAAAAGGACAGATGTTTTTCTCTTGTTATATACAGTATACATGTTTATTCTGTCTTTTTTTTATCTTACGTATGTTAAAGTAAGTACTGTAAGACAACGAAGACAAAATCTTGAAGATTAAGCTGAAAATGTTTTCACGTGTCAATAGAATTTGCTTTAAAAGAATACTTTAGAGAAAAATTAAATATAGCTCTTCTTTTTTTTCTCTCTCTCTTTTTACCATACATGTACTCAAGCCAAGACATGTTTAGCATCTGATACTTGCTTTTTTCTTTGTTTGTTTTTTTCCCCTGAGCTACACAAGGCTAAGAAAAGTCAAACTCGTCACATCCGAATGTTAAAAGTGTTTTCTTTATTAGACTTTATCTTGTTTTATCTGCTGTGACGCATGAACTGAATCGGGTGTGTGACTGGGCTTGGATTAGTGCATTCAAAAGATACCCCATGATCTGCATGGAAATGTGTGTGTGTGTGTGTGTGTACAGTTGTTAGTGAAGAAACTGATAAACCACTGTGTGTATTACTGTTATAATAATATACCCAGTTACTATAGAAACGATAGAACGAGTGCATTAATATAAACCTGTGATTTGCGGCTGCACTACTGTCAGAGCTGCTGTTATAGAAAACTAATCAACATCATCTGACCAATCGGAATCCAGAATCCAGGATTCAGCAGCGCTGTGCTAAAGATTTTATTGGTCTGTCATGTCATTTGTTCAAACGCTTGAGACAGAGGATCGTCTCTGTAGTCTCTTTCCTGTCACTGTTAATTTAAACCGAATTGACATTAAAGAAGAAGCCCTGTGCCTTTAAAATGCACTGTGAGGAAGAGAGAGAGAGAGAGAGAGAGAGAGAGAGAGAGAGAGTGCTTAGCTGTCAAACACCATGTCTATATTAGGGAATGAATGGGCTACACACTGAGAGAAAAGCACTAGACCTTGTTTTCCTTAGCAGAGGCCTAAAGACACAGTTGAGTCACTGTTCCAGCGATTCCAAGGGCCTCCTTACCCAGATGTGTAGAAAAAAAAATGTCTAAGACACCACTGCCAAGTTTTGTGTTTTCTCAGGGCTGGCATATTCTCCAGGAATGTCTGTGACACCACGTCGCGACGTTTGAACTTCTCTTTTGTTTTTTTTATTTCTTCATATTTGACCGTTTGCGCAAGGATGCTTGTACAGTTACAGGGTTTGACCATTTAGGAGGAGAAGGGAAGAAGAAGGAAAAAAAAGAAAACAAAAAGTCGAGAGCCAAAACATTGCAGCAATCCACCAACAAGCTGGCCCTGAGTCGTAGACCTTTACGTGACGGCGTGCCTGTTTTTAATCAAAACCAACTCGCAGACGTCAAACACAGTGAGAGTCGGAGCAAGAGAGAGGAAGTAGTGAACTCTGAGAAAACTGTGGGAGGACGGAGAGGGCAGAAAGTAGAGAGAATAAGCAGATGACATTAAATAAGAAAGAGAGCAAGAAGGAGAGAGAGCGAGAGCGAAAGAGATGACTCAGTCTTGGAAATTGTCAAGAGCGCATGGAGCAGTAGAGAAAGAGAGCAGTCATATCTGCGTCAGCTAAAACCCACTAATGCGATCAAGATGAGTGTCTGCTGCTGCCGCTGCTTCTCGCGCCGCTTCACTCCGGCTCTATTCGTCCCTCTTTTTCAAATTCTCTGCCTATCTGTGGCCTAGTCGAGAAGCAGCTTTCACACCTGATCTGGGAACTTGAACATTATTGAAAGAGAGGAGACGGGATCAGGAAGTCGCGGAATGGAAAGAACCGTTGGCTTCTTGGTGCAAGTTTTACAAATGAAGAGCTAGGAGACGTAAATTACTTCCTTGTCATGGAAGCCTGGATCTAATGGTAAAGTAAGGTTTTGGATGTAAGGTTTGTTTTTTTTCTGAGGTGGACTTTTATGCAAAAAGAAAATGTTTTACTGCTCCACAACTGGACTGTAGAAAGCTCACCCTGGATGCGTGCAATCTCAGTGACCCAAATGACCTCAGAACGGGGACAGTTGTGGCAAGAGTGATCTCACCCCCCTAGTGAGGACATTGGGTAACAGGCCGCGATATCACCAAGACCAAACATCACTGACCAACAGACTGAGAGACACCAGAGAGGAGAAAAGACAAGCATTGCGGAAGCAAGGTACAGATCTTTTTGCTTTATTTTATTTTTTATTTCCTTCAGTAGCCCTTCTCTATTGAAGATACTGAACAGTCATGAATAGTTATGCATATTGCCTGAAGAAACAGAGCAACCCCCTCCTGGGATCAACCAAGTAACCAGATGTTCCCTGCAGAGAGATTCCGCTCGCCAGATGTGAGAGGAATGCTCTGATTAGGGAACGACTCCCTCGGCCGCTAACCGCCAACTTTGAGATCATCTGTGAGCAAGCCACTAACCGCTAAATCCACAGAGATGTCAAGAACATCACGAGCTCCTGCTGTTGCAGTGTGTAGCTGAGCCGCCTTCTCATTTGTCACTCCACTTCTTTGGAAAGTTCATTTCGGAACTTTCCAAACTTTTAATGGAGAGCTAGCTCGCATCTGGAAGCTAAGTAGTGCAGAGTGGTGCAGCTTTACTTTTGTACTATTGAGGGGGTGGAATTGAAATACTTACCTGATTAAACAGTCATAAGGGTATGACTTATGACAATGATCTGGCGTTATGTGTTGCTGTGTAACTCTATAGGTTTGCACATGATGAAGTTTTGGAGGAAGTATATTTTGTGAATTGTTTAAATAGTACTAATCTGTCCTTATCTTGACTTTTCCTATAATCAGCACTGCCTTTTTCTATTCATTCATTAAATCATCTTCAATAATCACTCTGTCCTGGAAAGGATTGCAACGGATACTATCCCGGGAATAGATCCTGGATGGGATGCCAATCCATCAAGGGCAGCACGCACACACACTCATTCACACCGCCTTTTTCTAGTGTTTCTGTCTTATTATCATTTAGCAATCTTTTAGTAAATATGTGTTTAAATTTTTTGTGGCCAAAACAAACTAAAAATTCCCACCAGATTTACAAACGTTTTGCTGATTTTTTTTTTGTTAACCTCACATGCATATGTTAATAAATGCCAATTAGCTGTAAATTACTAAATGGGTAGATGGATGTTTTAGATTTAGACACACCCACAAAACTCCATAAAAGGCAAAGCTCACAGAGAGCTGAAAATGATGAATGGTGATTAAATAGTGTAAGAGAGCTTCTTAAGCATGGCGTGTGTTAAATCTTCCAGTAATGCTGCACATGATGCACAATAATGCTTCCTCCTTTTACAGGGTGCCATTACTTTTGTCCTAACTCGATGGCTAGTGTTATTTATCTTAATTTATGGATTTGTTGTGGATCGTTTTTTTTTTTTTTTACGTTAATATGAAACAACCGAGTTTTACAAAATGGTCATTAAATTTGTATGAAAATGAAAAGAAAGGAAGGAAGAAAGAAAGAAAGAAAGAAAGAAAGAAAGAAAGAAAGAAGTGATTTAAACTTGACAGCATAATCTGTAAGAATGTTTTTCTGAACTAAATGGATATTTATGGACACTATATTTCTTGTGAATGATTTACGAATGCATTTTTCGTATCCAGTTTCGTAACTAGCTAGTATCGTAACATTTTTGTGTTCCTTCTGTCCGGTTCATTTAAGCTGTTCTGCAGTGACTAAACCATGTTTGGCTTGTCCCGTGTCTCTTGTTTATGCCTTGGATTATGAATGAACCCTTTATCATGTGTTGCCTTGTATTTTAAGAACCATATCAGAGGATAACTGGGTCAGAGTTTGAATATGTGTGCAGAGCGCTGAATTGCAGAAAGCTGTTGTGGTTCTCTTTGAATAGCTGTTGATGACCACTTAGGGATGATGGGGATGATTAAACTTGACGTTAAGTGCTGTGCTCACATCTGACATCTGTTAAATTTGTCAGCTTTCATGGAGGGACTGGAAGGCATCTCAGAATAATATGAACTTGTTTGTCTCTCTCTCTTCTCCTCTCTTGCTCTCTTTTATTCTCTGCTTTTTTCCTCAGGTCTGCTTTAGCACTTTGTGTGGGCGTCTAGTGTAGCAGGGCTCTATGGAATAGCAGAGGTCATTGGCCATGCCTGTAGCCTTGCGCACAAGGAGCTGGGAGGATCATGTTACCCCACACTCAAGGAAACAGTATAGCTACGATGACCTTGACCTAGTTTGCTGCCATGCCAGTGTTGGAGGCAGCGGTTCCCCCACAGGTCGAAGACGGCGAGAGAGATGTGCATCAATGCCAGAATGTTGCCGTCATCTTCCTGGCTTTGAAAGCTGCCCTGGGGAAGATAGGAACAGGAGGAGGAAGACTTTATCTGGTACATTTAAGGGTATAGCAGCTAGCTATGAAGGTAAAAACAGTCAAAAATTTACCAAAGGTCACACTTTTGTGACGGTCAGAAAAGCAATGGCAGATGAAGACATTATCCAATCAAAAGACAGTCCATCAAGCCACAACCATTCAGCACCCATTTCCAATCATTTTCTTTATGAAAGCCTTGATGAAATACATAAGAAAGATGAAGAGATCTCTAGCGAAACTATGTCCACATCCTCTGGCAGTTGTTCAGCAAATGCTTCAGAAGAACAGGCCAAGGAACTAGATTTCTCTACAACAGCTGAAACCAAGAATATCTGCAAAGATAATGCTAAAATCAACTTTTCTGAAATTATCCCAAGTAATGAAATGACAATGGAATTAACAGGAAAGTCTGAAACAAACAGTGAGCCAATCGCAGAAGGCAACATTGGTGATCCTGTGGTAGAAGCAAGCATACTACATTGTCAACAGGTATTGAGAGTAGGTGTAGAAGCAACAGTCACAGTCAATGATAAATTTGATCTGGAGGCTTCACTTGTACCTGATGAGCATAGTGATGCCATCAAAAGTGCTGGCCTGACCACAGAGATCAAGGAGTCTGAAACTTCTCAAATTCCCCAAAATGATGTTGTTCCAGATGTTATATTTAATTCTAACATTCCAAACTCTAACAATGACCAGGTAGTCACACATGAAGAGGTTCTGCAGGTTCATAACCTCAACGCATCCACAAAATTTGAGTTTTCCCCATGTGTATCTGGAAGTACTAGTAATCCTGACAAGTGCAGAGATTGCCACTCCAAACTGGACACTATTCCCGAGGTAACCTTTACTGAGTTCAGGAAGGAAGCAGTGGGTCCAGTGATGAAGGACATGTATGGCTCCCATATCACAACTTTAGTGGATCTTAAGGGTGCTGGAAACACTAAAGGCAGTTCAGAACAACTGGAGATACAAAAGGATATCCCTGAGGCAGAATTTCTAGGAAATTTCCAAAACAACATCATGGGGATCTCGCCAGACTGTGAGTCTTCATTAGAAAGAAGAATGGAAGCCTCTGATCACGTGATGATCCTTCAGAAAAGTGCAAATATAGATGAGGTGGAGAGAGACCCCAAACCTCAGGATGTTCCTGTCAGGCTCCGCACACGGAAGGTAAGATATGCTGATTTGCTTACTGAATTTGTGTTCTTTAGCCAAGGATAATGAGCCTAACACTCAGACAGTCATACAAACCTTGGTTAGATGGATCAGATATGTTGGTGAGATCCTCAGGAGCAGGACTACATCTTCCTGCTGTATTATTAATCTATAGTCTCTGTGATGCAAGTCAAAGATCATGAGGAGATCAATGTAATCGTTAATATTCTGCTTTAAATAAGTAAAGGGATACTTACCACACCTACACATGCTAATCCATTATACCTTCCTGTACAAAGCTTCCGGCCACGAAAAAGCTCAATATCCTCCATTCCACAAGCACCACATGCATAAATATGATTGTATGGAAAATGAGATGGTAAGTTTTGCCTCGGGTGAAATGTTCCACTTTTAAGGTATCGTATTAATTTTAGTGCATCTCCATAAAAATCCAATTTCAGAGTCACTTTTTTTTTTTTATTTGAGCCTGATTCATCTTTATGTGTGTGAATTTGAGGAAGTTAAAGAGCATCAGAAAGCATGACAAGTACCTATCACACGTAGTTTTTATATAAGAATATGCTTTTCAATTCGCATTGCATAATTCACAAGAAGTCGCAAGAATTATCTGTTCCTGAGAATGATGTAAGTTGTTCTCCAGGCTCCAAAAACACACATTAGTGTGACTTTTATGAAGCCATTGTATGTAAATCATCATGTGCAACTAGCCAGTTGGAAAACATTGATCATTGCATGTGCTTGCATCAGGGGCCTGGGGATCGGTAAAAGTTTCTAACCTCGACAGGACCACCATCGCAAGATATAAGACTGAGCTAAAGATGTGTGTGTGGCTGTATATGTGTGTTCTTTTTGTAGGAAATAAAAGCATCATAGCATTTAAAACCAGCTCATGCTGCAGTCTAAGTCCAGTACATTTGTGTGTCTGCCAGTGTTGGTCTGCTCTGTCTGTTTATCCTGACATATTCCTCCCACTCTGGGGACCTACTCCAAAACACAGCCATTATTTAGAAAGCAAAGCCCGTTAGCGTTTAGTGAGGAACTGGCCCAAACACAACAGACTGTGCTAAATAACTGCCACTTATTTTTGAGTTTTAAGCTCGAGGATAATTGGTCGACTTCTTTAACTCAATGTGTTGGGCTTCTTGCAAGTAACAAGGCCATTTAAGGAGTCCCCAGGCATGAGGACTCAGGAGACAAAGGGAATTTGGACAAACAAGAATAAAGAATAACTGTGTGTTTGAAAGAAAAATAGTTTTTTGAGCATTTTAGCCATTAGACTAAAGGTTCTACGTACAACCACTGATGGACTACCTCAAGGAGTTGTTTGGAAACGCTTATTTTCAGTGTGAAGTGTGGTCCAATAGCTGCCAACTTTTGCAATATTTGCAAGGGAATATTATTGCCTTCCATTTCCTCAGCTGAGAGCCAAACCTGAAATCACACAAATATAATAAAGTGACATAGATTACCTTTGATCTTATATATAAAAAAAAAAAAGCCACATAAATGGGCAGAGGAGGATGCATTTATTTTCCTGGCATCAAATTCGAAAACAGACATCTCATCTGTTCAGAATCCGTGGCATTAGTCAAAAGTATTAATGTGAAACACCACTACGAAAAAAAAACATCATGAAGCAGCACTACAAAAATATTCAACAAATTGTCTTAGTTGTAGCTATAAATTAGTGACTAAAGTTTAAAAATACAAGGTAACTGTTGACGCTATTCAGTCGCTATTATTTACTTATCTGTAAGCAAATTTTATGTAGCTGGACCTATAAAAATTTTAGTTGATTTACCCAGGATTAGCTGTTAGCAGTGATTTCAGATCCTCAGTGCAAATCTGATATTTTCAAATGTCACTATATTTTCCTATATTCATATATGTGAAGCCACGAGGCAGATGTGACAGCGAGAATGAGAACTAATACATCAGTCTAATCTATCTGCTGCTACGTACACTTTGTATTTATCATAGAAGTTTGTATTGTGGGAGCTAACTATTAGCATTCAGCTGGTTTGTATCATCACTGTTTGAGAGATTAGGGATAAAGCTGTTGTTAGTTAGCCTTAGCTAATGCTTAGTGTTTGCTTAAGTGAAACGCTTGGTGAAATTCGGAACTAATTTAGCCTCGGTGTGGGATTTAATGTTGTATTTTTTTTCTTTCATACTTTAAATAAATTTAAGTATTTTCATTTTTTACTTTAGAAAAGAATTTTAATTTATTCAAATAATTTTTCATAAATATTCAATCCTTTCAGAACTAAGTGAAACAGTTTGTATTCAGGATTATACATCTCTGCTGGAGGTGTGTGTGTGTGTGTGTGTGTGTGTGTGTGTGCTTAACTAAGCAGAAATGACTCTTAATATTGAATGTGTATGGATTCCATTTGTGTTTGCATTCCCTCAGCCTCCGCACGCGAGAGAGAGGCGATGAATCTAACGAAGCTGGAGTGATAATGATGACAGTAATAGCAATAATTGTACATTTCATAATGAGCTCTCTGGGGGTTTTTTTCCCGTCCATTTGGCACTTTTAGTTTCAGCTGGTGGAATTTGCTGAAGCAGATTTGTTTCAATTTTCCGATAATGATGTCGCTGGGGAACATGTTTGCGGTTACCTGTTGCTCAATTTGTTTAATTTTTTCTTAGCATGGATTTTCGTAATGTGAAGATATATTCCTGGGCACAAGGCGGCGCTTAAGTTAAATTTGAACACAACTGGATCAAATCAGCACTAGAAGTTCGTTTTAATTCTTTGACTCAGCTTTCATGTGATTATTCACGAAAATCTTCTCAATAATGTTAGCTAGCTTGAACTTATAGATATATAATGTATAACATCCTGGATGCCAGACAGTCTAGATACAAAGCCATCGATCCCCACATACTGTCCTCTTTAGTCACAGTCAGTTTTGTAACTGACTGAATAATTGTAACTTAAGCCCTGCCCCTTTTGACTAAAATTAGGCTTAACAGTTCTTAGCTGCACAGGTCTCCAAGTCCAAACACTAGCGCAACTTCTGACAAACACTTCCAGGCCACTTTCTCATTTCACAGTATAAAAACTAGTCAAACATTGCGAAGTCTTGCCAATATTCTCATTGTATGAATTTTGAGCCTCAACATCAAGATCTTCCTCACGTGTCACCTTGTATGAAAAGTTACAAATGTGCAAAGTTACAAGTTTAATTTAATTGTAATTGTAGCATTATAAGTTTGTTCATATTAAATACGACAAAATCACTATACACAACAGAATTCTTATTCTTTGTGCGGCAGGGTCCCATAATTGTAAATCCGTTTTAAAAAATCGTATGTAAAGGTTAGCTTTACAGGAATTTTGTCAAACATTAGCTTTGAGGTCACGTTTTTAGCTTTTGGATTGGAGCAAGATAATATTCCCCGTATCAACTACTTATACCTTGGGTTGGATTGTATGTGCACAGGTATGCTGAGGACAATAAATTCAGAGGTGCCAACATTTATGGTTTACGCTTCTTGAATTATTGCTACAGTTATACGAGAGACTATGCTTTTTATAACAAAAAAATCATCTGGTAGAATAGGAAATTCACTGAAGGGGGGAAAAGGACGCGGGACGTGAAAGATGTGTATTAGTTTCCGGTAGTGGCTACTTTCATGTCGCTGACTTTATCTAGGCAAACTTTGATAAACATCAGTCTCGTGAGCTGATAGAAAACAACAGGGTGGTGCTGTGGTTGCTGGTCTGTAAAAATTTGAAGGAGAGCCACACTGGACCTTTGCCTCGTTGTTTTATTACTTTCTTGGTACACGTTTGGAAAAAAAAATTAAATTAGCTGTCTCGTCCACTAACAGGGTGGCTAGGGTATAATTCTGTTTTCTCTCTCTCCTTCTCTCTCTTTCTTTCAGCTTGATAAGATTTTCTTGTTAGCAACATTGGCACATCTGTAAACGTCAGATCGAGTCATTCAAGTTACGCTTACTTAATTCGCGCCTCCCAAGTTACTTAATGCTATTTTTTTTATTGCTAGTTTGTTAAGGGAATGAAAGACGTATGTTTTGCGTTACACTTCTTGGGCTTAGAGACCAAATGTGCACAAGATCCATCATATTTTCCTTCAGAGTGCAAGACTATGAAACAACCATTTAATTTTGGCGTGAAGAGCTCAGCGGGGAGCGACACAAAATTCCCAAAATCCTCACACACACAGTTTCCATGCCACTGAGAGGCAGATGGTCGTGGGATTTAAAACACACAGAAAATTTAAGAAAGCATAAAAACTCACCGTTAACATGAAGTTAAAAATTGTGAGTTAACCTTATTAACCTGCAATTAAAATCTTAATCATGTGCCAACGCCGTAGAGACGCAGTATGCTACACGATAGTTTATTCACATCTGTTTATTTTTGTGTCTTCTTTCTGTTTCTCTTCGTAATTTATATTTATTTCTCAGAAACAAAACCAAGTAGGGTCAGAACAATTTCCCTAGACATGGTTTGAGATGAGAAACACCTCATTATTATAATAACACTGATCGCACGCGCACGCTAGGCCCCGAAGCAACAATTTCCTGCATTATTGGAGCTGTCCGACAGCATGAGGTGACAAATCACCGGACACAAACAGAGTCCGAAAGAGTCTGCAGATTGTAGGCGACAGAATAATGTGAATTATTTTCACTTCACAGAATGTCTGGGTATTATAAAGTCACAAAGTAACTGCTAATGCCAGCCAGCTAGCTAGCTAGCTTGAGCTATCCTCAGGAATTTCAGGTTGGATTTTTAACATCATATTCATAAATTAGCCAGCTAGTTCAAGTGAGTTAGGCTGACAGGATTTTGAAATATTTTTGTCATTTTTTTTTGGTAAACATGCCTGAACATAAACATGCTAGCTGAAACACATGCTAGCTGAAACACGTGCTAACCTGACAAAACTGAGCCAACCTGAGCTAATCTTAACTGCTAATGCTAACCAGCTAGCTAACATAATCTAAAGTCTTATTAGGAAAGGTACAGGATTCATTAGCGTGAGCCAGCTAGCTCAGTCTAATCTAAAAGGATTTCTGAGAGGATTTTTAAATCATGCTAGCTAATATGAGCTGACATGTTCAGAATTCACTTCAGTGGACGTCAGTTAGCTAAACTGTGCTAATCAGAAAGGATTTCTGAAAGAATTCTTAAGTCATATCTGAATGGTCTGAATTCACTGTAGTGTGAGTCAGCTAGCTAACACAATCTAACCTGAACTGATTTCTGAGAAGATTTTTTTTAATCATCTTCATAAATGATTGCAATCTTAACTGCTAAAGCTAACCAGCCAGTTAGCATAACCTGACAGCAATCTGAGAACTCACTATACTGTAAGCCAGCTCGCTAATGTGAGCTAATTTCTCACAGAGGTTTCTGAGAGGGATTTGACAGTCATATTAACTGGTAATAGTAACTAGCTAGCTAAAATAACCTGAGCATTTTTAAAATCTTATTCAGAAATATTCCGAATTCATTGTTTGCTAGCTAAAGTGAGGTAAAGGTGGCGAAAAGTGTCTGAGAGGATTATCTTTTAATCATATAATCTTAACTGCCAATGCTAAGTAGCAAGCTAACATATAACCTGACAGAATTTCTGAGAACATTTTTTAAGTCTTATTTAGAAATGTTCACTGTTGGTGTGAGACAGCTAGCTAGCCTGAGCTAACCTGAAAGGATTTCTGAGAGGATTTTTAATATAATAACTGTTCATTGATTTTAACTGCTAATGCTAACGAGACAGCTAACATGAACGAATCTTAAGATAATGATGGAAACTCCACCCTTTACGCTAAATATAACCATTAAGTTATTAATTTCCCTTCAATCAGCTTTCAGGCGTGATGTTTCTCCCAAACGTACGCCCACAGACTCCGACTAGCAAAGATTTCCCTGGGAAACAGGAAGAGAGGGGCATCATGGGATATGCATCACCGTGAGAACTCTCTGGACTCTAAGTGACTCTTGGAATGTTGCCATGACAAACTAAAGACAAATAAATAAACAAATGCAGAATTGCTGGAAAAGCAAGAATTGTCTTTTTGGAAGTGTCAAATGGAAGTGTGCTAGTCAGCATTGCTGTTATTGTTGCTTTGCTAACGTGTTGTCTGTTTATTGGCAGTGCACAGAGCTAGAATTTATTTTAGACTTGGATTGTACGTGTGAGTGTGCGTGTGTGTGTGTGTATGTGTGTGTGTGTGTGTGTGTGTGTGTGTGTGTGGTAAATCGGTTGCACACCGCAAGACTGGCTGGCATCAGCAAATCCAATAGCTTTGACAGGCTAATTCAACGCTAAATGGGAAATAAATGTACAAGCCGTCACAAGATATTACGGAGGATCGGTGAGAGGCTGGAGCGCCAAACACACACACACACACACATACACATATACACACACACACACTGACACACACACACACACACATACATACACACACATACACTTGCTCTCTCTCCGAGTTCTCTTCACTCTTTCCGATCGATATCTAAAGTCTTTTTAAGTAGGAATACCAAGTACTAGCACACACACACACACACACACTCTACACTACACTACACACTACACACACACTCTCTACACACACACACACACACACACACACACACACACTCACATCTCAGTACAGAGCTAGCAATCAGCAGAACCATCGACTCGTTGTGTATTCATTAAAACCAGAAACCATCTAAACACCTTGGGTCTAAAAGCAACACCGCTTCCTCATGGGTTCTTTTAAAAGTTAAAGGTTCTAGGTTTATTCAGTGAATGTTGCGGTTCTCGAAGAGGGTGCTAGAACATTTTTATGTGTACGATATCCGTTATAGACATTTATGCAAGGAAACAACAGTTCGTAACAAGACGTAACAGACGCAACGTTACAGGAAGTCCTGCCCCTCAGCACAAAGTGCCAGTGACCATGTAAGTAAAAAGGGGCGTGGCTGTCGTGGTCTAAAACAGCAGCTCTTACCTGATTTGCTGTTTTTTCTCTGGAGGGGCGGGGCATCTCGATAATTTTCACCAATCCTTTCTTTCTTTTCTAGTCTCTTTCTCACTTTCATTAAATCTATCTTTCTTTGTTTCTTTTCTTTTCTTTCTTTCTTTCTTTCTTAATGCTCTAGTCTCCTTCACTTTCACTCCTTCTTTCATTCTTTCTTTCTTTCACTTTTTTCTTTCTTTTTTCCCTTTCTTTCACTTTTACTTTTCTTTCTTTCTTAATGCTCTAGTCTCCTTCACTTTGACTCTTTCTTTCGTTCTTTCGTTCTTTCTTTCTTTCTTTCTTAATGCTCTAGTCTCCTTCACTTTCACTCTTTCTTTCGTTCTTTCTTTCTTTCTTTCACTTTTTTCTTTCTTTCTTTCTTTCTTTCTTTCTTTCTTTCTTAATGCTCTAGTCTCCTTCACTTTCACTCTTTCTTTCTTTCTTTCTTTCACTTTTTTCTTTCTTTTTTCCATTTCTTTCTTTCTTTCTTTCTTTCTTAATGCTCTAGTCCCCTTCACTTTCACACTTCTTTCTTTCTTTCTTTCTTTCTTTCTTTCTTTCTTTCCTGTAAGATTATTTTCATTGCCAGTAAACCAGTTGTGGATTTTTTTGTATATCTTTTATATTTATCTACAGTTTAACATTCTGAGATTCTTCTAAAACCTCAGATGATGATTTCTGCTAACATGCACATTGAGAGTCTTTTATTTCCTGCCTCTTTTACGCATTTCTTTCCTGCGTAGAGATGTTCGGCAAAGTGTCTACACATAACCTTTCTGAAGCGAGTGTAATAGACATGCAGTCATCACGATAAATAATGAGAATCATGAGAGAGATTTGCTCAGTCGAACTACACTGGAAAGATTTTCACTTAAACGTTCATAATTCATACGTTCATAAAACTCACACTGGCTTTTCAGAGAGTGTGTTGTTTTCTGTAGGGTCAAAATTTCACAATCCTCGCTCCCCACGTACTTGTTCACTCGCCCACTCTCACACAAATCGAGTTTTTTTTTCTTTTGGTATAAAAAAATAAATTTTTTTCTTTAGTATAAAAGCTCCAGAGAGTCCTGAGAGATTCAGTAAATTTTATTACAGAGCCATTTCCTAATGGAATCATATTTGGAGCGCTCTGGTAGGAAGTGTGTCCATTATTCCCAGGATGCCGTGCAAGTACAGTATGTCCTCTATCTACAGCCTGACACACGCACACGCACACACCCACACACACACACACACACACACACACACACACACACACACACAGAAAGTGTTTTTTTCTGCCTTTTTCCCATTAGGACCTTCCACTGCCATCATGAGTAAAAAGCTATAAGTAGTAGTTTTGTGATGACCGGGATTGTGAGGGAGTTTGATGTCCGTAGTTGCGAGGAGAGTTGACACTGTCCTATTATTCTGAGGACATTTGATGTTATTGTGAAGGCATTTGACGCTGTCCTATAGTAGTGAGGACATTTCACTACGTTGTCATTGTGGGAACATTTGATGTCCTGTTATTATGGGGATGTTTAAAACCACTCTGTTGCGGGGACCTTTAACGCCACCCTGTCGTTGCGGGGACTCTTAATTCCACCCTGTTGTTGCGGGGACCTTTAACTCCACCCTGTTGTTGCGGGGACACTTGGCGCCACCCTGTTGTTGCGGGGACCTTTAACGCCACCCTTTTGTTGCGGGGACACTTAACGCCACCCTGTCAATACATGGACATTTGATATTGTGTTGTCTTGGAGAAGACATTTGATGTTGTCACTGTGAAGATGTTTGACCTGGTGTTATCATTGCAAGGACATTTGCAAATGCAGCATAAACCTTACAGGACAGAGATAAAATACACTTCTCCAGTAGGAGGAGCTGAAGTGCTGTTTTAAATAAATACAGTACAAATCTTGAAAACTCAAATGAATAACAATGTGTATATTGATTTTTCTCTTGATCTAATACTCCAAAGCAACTTGAATACAGGAATTATGGGATTTTTTTTGTCCTTCTGCTAAATGCTGAGCCTCGTGGTGTTTGTGTTATTTGTGTTATTGAAACAGTGTTTGTTGCCTGTAACTCTTCGGGTCATATGCAAAGCTGTTCATTTTAATTTCTTCCACCTTCTCTGACACGGCCAGATTAGTTTTCCTCCCAAAGCCCTGGTAGCTTTGGGGATGTTTCAGCGTTTTTAGATTTAAGTGTTGAATAAATAATGTAAAGTGCTGCGGGGTGTAGAAATGATTTCAATTCAGGATTTAAATCCAGACACGAGCTCTCAGGCGTCAGCTCAGTGTCGAGCTTATTAAACACACAGCTGAAATGTCAGCGGAAAGGTTAGCGCTGAGAGAGAGGTGTGTGTGTGTGAAGGCATCTGTGATTGAGATGAAGGACTGTTTCATTTGTGTGTGTTAATATCAAAACTCCACCAGAGGTCAGTGTTTGTTCAAGTGTTAGAAAGGAGAGCTGGCCACACACACACACACACACACACACACACACTCTCTCTCTCTCTCACACACACACACACACACACACTCTCACTCTATCTCTCTCTCTCTCTCTCTCTCTCTCTCTCTCTCACACACACACACACACACACACACACACAGACACACACACACTCTCTCTCTCTCTCTCACACACACACACACACACAGACACACACACACACTCTCTCTCTCTCTCACACACACACACACAGACACACACACACACACACTTCATTTTAACTTTCTTTGGTTCTTTCTTTATGCTCTAGTCTTTCTTCACTTGAACTAACGCTTTCTTTCTTTCTGCTCTGGACTCTTTCTTCACTTTGTCCAATTCTTTCTTTCTTTCTTTTTTTCTTTCTTTCTTTCTTTCTTTTTCTATCTAACTTTGGATAAAACATCACTTTTTGGTATCTTCCTGAAATAAATTTAGCTTGATGTTATGTACAGTTTTTGATTTATTTACGGTTTTAGAAAGAATTTAAGGGCCACTTTATTGTACGGCGTGAGACGGACGAGTGTTTGTCGTTTCAGAGCTCGCGGGAGGATAAAGAGCGAGAACGATCTCAACTGGACTCCATGGTTCTGCTCATAATGAAGCTCGATCAGTTGGACCAGGAGATCGAGGATGCTTTAGGCTCCGCCCCCTCCCCCAAGGACACACCCACTGCCAAGAGGCGCTTTGTTTCTGTAAGTCAGGAGCTGTTTGTAGCAGTGTTTGTGTTTTAATTAAAAAAACTATAAATAACATGTTTCATTAAATTAATAATAATGCTGTTAATGATGTTTGTGAACACAGGAAGTGGATTTGGCGTCACTGGATGGAGATGGAAGTCTCTCGGGCTCTTTGCGCTCCCTCAACACTCCTCATCATCAGTCTTCATCGTCGCTGTGTTCCGTCAAAACCAGGGTGAGCGTTATTGAATTATTTCATGATTTATTATTTCATTATTTCCATTCTTTTCTAGTTTTTTTTTTGTTTGATCGGTCCTGTAACCATAGCAACAATGCTTCCTTCAGAGCAACACAGCTATGGGCTTCAGTTTATTATTCCTTGAACACACAATAAACAGTCACACCCTTCCATCTCTCCATTTTTTTATTCGTCTTTTTTTTCAGTTTCTTCTGCAGGAATCGTTTGGTTTATAGCCAGCTTCAGGTTGAGGAAAGCTGCTTTAATGAGATGAGCAAATAAAAAGCACTTAGGACAGAAAACATGGGCCAATGCCACACAAGAAGGAATGCCTCAGGCACCATCGTTCCTCCCTCTCTCTCTCTCTCTCTCTCTCTCTCTCTCTCTCTGTTTAAACATAAATCTATCTCAGTGAAGTCATGGCAGAATGCTGAAGTAATACACGAAGATGTATATAAAAATCTGAATAAACTGACATAGAGTGTTTTCATGAGTTCATGTAGACATATCTTCATGTAGGACAAAAAGGATGTTCTACAGAGTGTGTGTGTGTGTGTGTGTGTTCTAATACACCAAATTTAGCCTACAATTAGCTATAATAATTGAGCTAATTAGCTGATTAGCTAAATCAGCTGTGTTAAACAGAGTAAAATGCTAAACTCTGACACCACTGATTTAGGATTTCATTGAAACTAAGCTAAACATTATGTGTCTAGTTACTCCAGACTTATTGGCACCTTTTAATAGAATGGGCAAAAATTATAGTATGCAAAAAAAAAAAAATACAGTCAATGGGCCTCATTTATCATCTTAGATACAATCAAATTCATTCGTAAATCATTCGCAGGAACATTTATGCAAGAAATGTGATATTCATGAAAACCCAGTCAGTATCCAGTTTGTATCCTGTATCTCGCTCCTGGGTTTGTGTAAGTTTACGTATAAGGAGACTCAGTAATGTGAAACTCGATAACTCGGCTTCAAAACCTATAATTGTGGATGATTTACTGAGATTTTAATTACAGGATTACATTGTCAATTTAAATTGATGTCTTTCCTCATAAAGAGAAAAACGAGTGCAGGGGTCAAGAGACAGGCAGGTAACATCAAACTCGAGTAAGGTCAAAGTTCATACATTGAACGAGGAAGTACAATGAAACACAGGAAACAAGGCTCAGACTTAATGGCACAGATCACAATAAGATTTCACACCAAATGATGAGATAACAGGGTGTGCAAAGACAAAGGAATAAAGGACTAACACGGAACAGGTGAACACACTCAGGTAACAAACCAATGGCAGGAACAGAAAAGCAAAACACAAGCAACGGGAGCTAGGACGCAAAAGATTTCTTGAAACTTTTTATTTTTTTATTTTATATTATTTTGTAGAATTAACTGGAAACTGGTTAATTAAGCAATTATACACTTAAAAAATAATAAACTTCAAATAATTTTAAATAATAAAAAATAATTTAAAAATGTCATAAATCAAAATAATATCATTAGAATGTTTGTTTTTAATATTTTTACAAATAGATTATTATTTGTATATAGCTTTGTGTATATAGTATATTTGGATAATTAATTAATTAATTAATTTAATTAATCTGGTAGGAAAAACAATCATTTACACCTTTGCAAGGTCACAAAAAGGTGCATAGTTATATATATTTTATTATACATATATATGATATTTTGAAATATTGTTAAACATGAAAAATAAGGAAGACATTTTATTATTTATTTATTAAAGTAAATGTCATTTTTAATTAATTTTTTTCTGTGACTGTTTATTACACTTTTATTATTTCTGTACTCCTGGACATTCCTCACAGGATTATATAAGTGTACCAGGTAAACACACCGAGATTAGCTCGGGTGATACGTGCACACACACACACACACACACACACACACAGAATTTGCACGCAAATATCATGAACATATCAGTGTCTGCTTTGTACCATAGCATGTTGTGTTTATTGCTAATGGAGCTTTGAGTTTTGTGTGTGTGTGTGTGTGTGTGTGTGTGTGTGTCTGATGAAGGATAATCAGTGTTTAATCATGGCCACACACCTTGTTTAGGAGCAAAACCGTTGCTGTACGCACACACACACACACACACACACACACACACACACACACACGTACATACATCTGGCATCTATTGTGTATATCTATTGTGACTGTATACATTTATATGTTTGTGTGTGTGTGTGTGTGTGTATACAGTCATATATTTACTGTATCTCCGAAATCCAAAAGCTTACCCGCTAGGCAACAGTGTCCAAAACATGTAGTGTGTGTGTGTGTGTGTGTGTGCGTCTGCCATGTATACCCCATATGTTTCTCCATGACCCTTTAGTGCGTGACTACATGTAAGCATATCTACCCATATGTACGTGTGTGTGTGTGTGTGTTAGTGTGTGAGATCATATCAAACTCTCTCCACGGGCCATTTAGTTTCTATGCAGTCCAATTCCGCGGCAATGATTTGCGCATTCCGTTCCCCCTATTTACCCTGTGATAGTTTTGATGGGTTCCATGTGTCGGGACAGGAAGTGATATCGTCCTTTCCTCAGCCAAGTGTTACATTTTTAAATTCCTCCTGAATCAGGAAAGGCGTGACTGCCTGGGTTCTTAGAAGCTGGGTTTTTTTTTTTTTTATAAAAAAAAAAAAAAAAAAAGATAGTCATTTTGTCTTTTTTTAGTTTGTTTGTTTTGTCTGGGTCAGATCAGCTGTCTGTAATTTGTTTTCCTGAATCTCTCTTTAGACTCTCTCACACACACACACACACACACACACACACCCTTCCCTACCCTGCCTCTATTTTGGTAGGGGTGTTTACATCTGCACTGTTTCTATCACAGCCACCTACGAAGTCCTCACTCTCTAAAGTGCCAACAAATAACTTTATTTATTTTTACGATAACGTATCAAAACGTAGCAGCGACGTTTCCGGTAGCTTTAGCGACTGTGTTTCTACCACGAATGTAACCGAGATTTGTGTCAGTATATCAGTAGCCCGCTGATATTCAAGAACCTGCGCAGATACACACCTACAGCTAGCGGTTACAAAAATCGGTTTTAACAGACGTACCGTATGAGGGGTGGATAAATCAGTAGCCCAGGCGCCCGGGACAACTTCACGTCCAGGCTATTCATTTTTGTAGCTACAGGAAGGACAAGTCAGTTCAACAACATTACTCGCAAATACTTTCAAGCAAAACAAATATTTTCAATTGTTGTGTTTAAACATTATGAGCTCCAAGGTGGTGTGAGTCAGCTTACAATTTAACGTGTTGAAAGAAAATAAGGAAGCTAGCCCGACTCCACGGCTCAAACTCTGGCCAACGACTTGCTGCTCTTTTTCCTTTTTTTTTTTTTGAGTGCGCAAACACAATGATTATAAACACGGTCGTTTCCCTTTAGTTTGTATTAATGCACTCATGTAGCTAACTTGCGCACCGTACGTTTTTACGTTACCTCTGCTCAAATGCTGTGCGTGCTCGGCTTCGTACTAGCGTCCTTGATAGATTAGGAAAGCGACCTAACCGTACTAGCTAGCAATCTTTGCAACTTCCTTCCAAGCTTTATTTTTCTTCGTAACATTTCTATATACGTTGTGGTGTATGACAGGAGAAAATTGTGAAACCGGAATTATAAGTTTTTCTTCCATTTTTGTGCAACAGTAAGTTGTGTGTAGGGAACCGAAGAAACGTCGGACCACGCGCACCACGAATCATTCATGACAATCGTTTGAATTTGCTTTTCAGCGTATCATATCTCACTTACATACAACTGATAAAATCTCAATAGAAATGTGGTTTTTCGCAGCTCTGTTTCACACACGTACGTAGAAAATGAACAGTTGCGTGTTGGTTTGATGCTAGCTAGTGTGAATGTAGGAAGCCATAACACATCCAGGGACATAACCTCTGACCTTAGTATCGAGACACATGCTCTATAAATAAAACATTGCTATTTGACACAAATTGTGTTGTTCTGTCGATAATCAGTGAAACCATCTCAGACTTTTGGTCTCTACTGGGATCCCGTGTTCTCCTCCCAGCTCTTGGGGATCGGTCCTAATTGGCCGTGTGGATCAGAGGGAGCGAGAGTCTGTGAATATCCGTAATCCGGGATAATCTCAGTGAGCTGTAACAATGCAGCAGAGCGGGTCTTTTTAGGAAAACAAGAGACAAGAGACGGATTAGGACGAGGAGCTAATTACCTGCTGGAATGAGAAAAAGAGGTTATGTGGATTAAAAAGTCTGAAACTGCATTACCTTTACAAGCAAACTCATATTATACACATGTACACACACACACACACGCTATCACTCACCAACTGTAGTCAGTCATGCAGACATTAGTATGTCCCTCACCACACACACACACACGTTCACACACAGACGCACGCACACACACACACACACACACACACACACACACACATTGAGTGTAATATAACACAAAATAGCAGATGACGGAGCAATGCAAATAACTTTGCAATGACAAACACACACCTGGTGATATTTAGGGATCAGTGGCATGTGGAAAACACCTGGGTTCTGTCGGCGCTGCCTGTTTTCACAGTTATTGATGGTGTCTCGCACACACACACACACACACACACACACACCCATTTACATGTCTGATTTAACTGCTCATATACATTAAACACAAATACTAACACACAATTTTACACACACACACACACCTATAAACCCAAACTTGCCCGCTGTACAAGTCCCAGTGAATGGGCTGTTACTATAGAAACGGTAACGCCTTACTATAGAAACGAGCGCATTAATATAAACCTGTGATTTGCAGCTGCACTACTGTCAGAGCCGCCGATTTAGAAAATAAATCAACACCTTCTGACCAATCACAATCCAGAATTCGACAGCGCTGTTGTATTAACTGTATTGTTGTATTTGGTCCCTGTGCTACAGATTAGAGTTAATACGAAACACTAAATAACAGTTCGATATTTTTAGGACATTTCTGACTCTACTAAGTAAAAGAACATTCCAGATGTGAGAGATATCGGCTCCTCCTTTTCTCACTGATCCTGTCTCTGATGTCCGGATAAAACAACTTGTCTTGGACCCAATCTGTCTGGCGCTGTGCTAGCAGACATACACGCAATAACAGCGAAGAAGATGTACACAAACTCCACAGCATGTACACACAGGGTGCACATAAATGCTAGATCTGATCTGTGAGTGAACAGCACCCTCTCATACACACACACACACACACACACACACAGAAAGAGGGAAAGAGAGAAAGATCTACATTCTCCACACAAACACCAGTGCTGAATTTATTACTGAATAATGACTAGAGCAACATGAGCTAACTGCCGAAGAAGTAGCAAGTATGGCACCCTGCTGCTCTACAAAAATAAATGAAAGTAACACACCAAAAAAAATGAAGAGAGTATGAAGGATTTAAAAAAATACTCATAGTTTCACAGAATAAAATTCAGTGTAAACTAGATTAGCAGTCGATTCCCACTTGTTGAGTTGGAAGTGTATTGTATTGTTTATCGCATCATAATCCAGGAAGCTCAATTTGTTTCAAAAGAGGGAAACACTGTTAGCTTAGCTTAGCAAAATCGTCCCCCACCTTGTCCCAGATCTCTGCATTCCTCTGAGTGAGAGCCGTGTGGATGCCAGCTGTTTTATTTTTTGGACGGCTGAGATAAACATGCTTCACAGCCACAGATAACAACGGATTATTCAGCCTTCATGAGGTCTACACACTCCTACTGCAACTTTCCTAATGCCAACAAACTCCTGCTCCCCAGCCAGAGGTCTACAAGCTCCTACTCTAAGCTAGTTAAGAGCTACAGGCTGTTAGTCCAAACTTCGTGAGGACTATATACTCCTAAAGCAACCATCATGAGCTCTCATTCTGGCCATTCCTGAAGTCTACAAGTCCTAAAGCAGACTTATTGATATTTAAAAGCTTTTGTGCCAATTTTGTGTTCTATTAGTTCCTATCTCAACCTTGCTGTGGTCTAGAATCTCCTACACCAGTCTTTGAGATGTCTACAAGCTCCTGTACCTGTCCTGCAGCTTATAAGTCCATATCCCATTCCTACTCTATCCTTCCTGAGATCTATAAGCTCCTATGCCAGCCTTTTTATGCCTACAAGCTCCTTTTCCAGCCATAATGTTGGCTACAAGCTTCTACAGTCATCCTGTGCTCCATTCCGTCCTTCTTGGGATCTAGACCCTCACATCAGCCATTTCTGAGGTATAGAATCCTTCTGTAACATTTATGAAGTCTCCAAGCTCCTTCTCGAGATTTCTTGAGGCCTACAAACTCCTTACCCCAGACATCATGATGTTTACAGGTCTACTCCAGCCTTTCTGATGTCTACAAGCTTCTATTCCAGCTATTCCAGCGTCTACCAGCTTCTGGAACTGTCCTATGGTCCATTCCAGTCTTTTTTTGAAGTCTATAAACTCTTATACCAGCCTTCTTGATGCTATTTCAGTCTTCCTGAGAACTTTGTGGTTCTACATTTCGGCATTGTTCCTAAGGTCCACAAGCTCTTACTCCAGCCATCATGAGGTCTACAAGCTTTTGTTCGTATCTAGTGGTTTGTCACAACTCTCTTAAGGTCTACAAACACAGACAAGCAATTCCTGAGGTCTAGAATATAGCCTTATAGAGTGCTGCAAGCTGCTATTCCAGCCTTTATGAGGTCTACAAGCTATTATACACATCTTGTGGTTTAATAAGTCCTTTCTCAACCTTTCTAAGGTCTGCAAACTTCTGCTCCAGCTTTCACAGGATCTACAGTCTCCTATTTCCTTTTAGCAGTTCCAATCCCAACCCCAGCCTTCCTAAAAAAAAATCAGCTCTATTGGTACAATAAAAAGTTGGTGTTCAACTTTCAAACACACAAACAAATAGCTTTCGAAATACATCACCATCACCATTAATCATAAAGAAAATGGATGGAATATCCAAAAATGAATCAGACTCGAACCCGTGACCCGTGTACATATCAAGAGGTTTGTTACACTTGCCATGGACTGGACCACCCAGAGACAAGATGCAAATATCCACTACTGCCATAAAACCAGTTTGTTGTGACTGGAATCTGGTCACTTCATACTAGGAATTATGGGAGTCACATATTTCAGGTGTTGAAGTCGCCAAATGCAGGTTGTCACGGCATTAAGGGTCACAGGGTCAAGCCACGGAGACAGCAAGCTATTGCTCTGAGTTACTCATTTAGCTGTTGTGTGTGTGTGTGTGTGTCTGAGTAGAATAATGACAATGTGTAGAGTGGACTTTCCTATACAAACGAGCTTAAGTGATTGACACTTGTTTGTTCAGTTAATACAATAATTAAACAAAGCAACTCAGAATAAACAAACCAAACTTAGAGAGGCATGGACTTCAAATCCAAACCATCTCCTGCCCCAATCTGTCTGATAATCTGCCTGAAGAAAATCACTGAAAAAGCACAGCGATGAGGCGAGTAGTGTTGGTGCCTCATGGCTCCAGGGTGCAGGGTTCCATCCTGAGCTGCAGTTGTTCCACTTGGTTTGCTCCAGGTACTCCAGGTTCCACCTTCTTCCCAACAAATCACACCTCCAGCCAAAAAACTCCAGCTGAGAATGGTGCTAGATTTATTGCTGAACAATGAACTTGTTTAGCAGAAATTCCACAACATTAAATGTAACTATAAAGGGATAAAATGTGCAATGTGTCATTCTTTAATAATTATAAAAAAATGGAAGCATTGTCAAATTGCTGTAGTATAAAAGAAATAAAACACTTCAGGATGTGTTATTATAAGACAATAATTTGAAATTTCCTTCTTTATTTCTGCAGTGGAGCTACAAGACTAATGTAGCTAACAAGTAATGGAAGCTTATAGCTACCAGTTTAGCACTGTGTAAACTACATAGCTACATCATTGCACACCCACATCAATAAACACTTTTATAACTGCGGACAAAAATAAATGAAAAGTTATGGAAAGTCAGGTGTCAGACAGAGATAGGAGGTGTGGCCTAAAGTCTAAAGTTGAAATTGGATCTGTATATTTATTATAATGGTCTTATTTTGTATAAATGTAGCAGCTTAGATGATGCGAAACTGGTAGCTGCAAGCTTCCATTACTTGTTAGCTACATTAGCCTTGTAACTCCAGTTACAAATGGACTTCAGTGAGAGGCTCTGAAATCCAGAATGGAATTTAAGTGCTCTCACTTAGATTGACCTTTGACCTCAGAGCCCCTGCTATGCCTGGTGACCTTTCACCTTTATAAACCTGCAGGTCAGCTCCAGACGCTCATGCTGCACTGAGGCGTCTCGGCCTCTGCTGGTGTGTGTCGCTTTTAAACTCGGCATAAACTCAAACGAATCTCTGCGTGATGGAAAGACGCCACACTGTCAGGCAAAAGTCTTGCAATAGAAGTTGCTGAGTTGCATTTATTATTATTATTATTTTTATTATTACTAATATTATTATTCAATTTTTACATTTGTTTTTCAGACATCTGCAGCATTATCGGAAAAAGACCGAGCAGGTAGGTCCTCACAATTTTTCCGTGTGTTTATGGCTACCTGAAGTTCACTTCCCTGCTTCTTCTGCTTGTGGATATACAGCCTGTGAATGTGATGTCGTGCTGCTGGGACTTGTAGGAAATCCATCTTCTTTGAATATGAGCAGTTACAAAGCATTAAAACTAGCTAGGTAGTTAGCAAACATTACCTAGTGCTCTCTATTTGAGTATTTTAGTTCATGGTTTCTCAACTTCACTCACGGACTAAAGTTGAGGAGGAAAAACAAACAAAAAAAAAACAGTTCTGGTTCATTCTGTATTCTGTATTTTGAGTTGTAGAAGAAACGACGTCTGCTCTGCATGCTAAAGCAAGCTAGTCAAGTTGAGGGTGTTCCTAAGTGTGCTTTCAGTGTAACAGGAACCCTGGTGTGTTCTCCCCATCTGGGCAGTTCTTTAGGAAGGTGAGAACATAGCAATCGCACTCGGGTTCCAGAGAGTCTGGGCGAGGTTTTATTCAGCACTGACACCGTGTTATCCACGTTCGGGTGATTTTTTTGTGTTTTCTACTTACACTTAGTAAAAATTTGTTTAACTCCATGAACGAAAAAAAGGAGAATATCTTCAGTAAGCAGAAAGAAAAAATAAAACGGTTGACATTTTCTTTAAAACTTCAATAACTACATTATGCAATAAAGGCCAGAAACTCGTAATGTATGGAAGACTACAGAAGAATTCGCCAAAGTGACACAACACAACAAAAGTAAAGCATGCGCATAAAACAAAGCACTATAATGTACTATGCGTCAGTGTTTGTGATGTAGTTTTAAATATTAAGATCCAAAAATAAGAAATAAAATACAGAGAAGTGTTATCATTCTAACAATATTTAGTTTTGCACCAAAGCTACGAGTAACAAGTAGGAACATGTTATAGCTACCAGTTTAGCTACAATGTCTACAAACTACTGTACATGTCTAAATATTCCAACAATCATCTCAATCAGCTTTGTGGAGATGTTCAGTGTCTCAAACAGACTTGTGATGTGGTTTCTGACACAATGTCATCTATAAACTCAGACATCACGGAGCTAAAAACAGTTACAAGGAGTTACAAGGATGGGGTTTATGTCGAATGTAAAAGTGTGTTTATGATTGTTTATGGTGTTTAACACCAATTGAATTCCACTTCAACCAAATTTAAACAGTGTTTGTCAAAATGTTTGAATCGGTGGCCCACTGGAGTGACATCAGTCCGAGGTCGAGTTATGCAGTGTGATGACCCCCGTGGTTCTGCGGCTCTTTGTGTGTGTACATGATGCAATCCAGAGCCGACGACAGCACAATGTCCCCCCTGTTCACGGCCCACCAAAGCTTCCCTTTATCGGTTTGAGAAACATGGGCTTCTTCTTTGTGCTTTTCCATCATGCAAAAAGGGAGCACGTTCATGCTACATTTTTTGCATTGTTATTTGATCATGTATTAAAGATGAATGTGTTGGAAAAGGATGGAAATGTCAAGTGTCATGAATCACAGGAAAGTTCCTGTGTCTTAACACCTAGGCATGAAACTAACATGTTTGCGTACATGGCTATTTTAAGGTATCATGGGGCACATGTACAGAACTGCAAACAGAGCGAAAGTTCATACTGTTCCTGGTCCTGGCTCAAGGAATTTTGGCCTCATTGAAGGCAGGAAACAAAGTTCACTTGGATTTTCCTTAGTGTGATACTTTTGTTAAGGTTAGGGTGGACAGTCTATTTAAAATGATAATACGTAGAATCGTTCCCGGTCCAGATTGTGACCATAATGGTCAATAAAGTACATCACATAAAACTGAGTTCCATCTGGCAATCTAAATCATGGGTTCTCCAACTTTCTGCAGCCAGGAACCTCTTTGTCTGTAAAATAAATTTCATGTATGCACTCAGCACAGATTTATCTTCAATTCAGTTCAATTTTATTTGTATAGCTCTTTTAACAATGGACATTGTCACAAAGCAGCTTTACAGAAATATATAAATTCAGGATATACGTTTTAAGTTCATAAATTTATCCCTAATGAGCGAGCCAGAGGCGACGGTGGTGAGGAAAAATTCCCTGAGACAATATGAGGAAGAAACCTTGAGAGGAACCAGACTCAAAAGGGAACCCATCCTCATCTGGGTGACACCGGATAGTGCGATTATATATACATATAATGGGCATCAGGGTGGATTAGGCAGGTCCGGAGAGCAGAAGGGTTCAGGATATTTTATGAATAGAACGCGACTATTAAAATTTCAGGCTCATTATTCAAATGTGCACAACAACATTCTGGAAATTTATTAGAGCCATAGAGCTTTTTTATTCCTTCAACTTTCCAACACTGGAAACGACTCATTTTAACTCATTTGAGTTACTGACCCAGTCAAACCTTCAGCTAAAAGAACAGCTTCAGTGAACACTTTATCCTGGTCAGTATGGTGGTGGATCCAGATCTACCAATGTCCAATTTACCTACATGTTTTTGAGAGGTGGAAGGAAACTGGAGAACCCAGAAGAAACCCACTTGGACAAAGGGAGAACATCCTGATATTAACCCAAGCTCAGGATCAGATCAGAGATCCTGAAACTGTGAGGTGGTAATGCTACTCTATGCATCACCCTGTCATAAATAAAAACATATTTTTATAACAGAAGATTGTGAGTTCCACTGCTGTAACTAGATAAAATCAGAGACCCACTGACTATGCTCCCCTTTTCAAGAACCACTGCAATGGTTCTTTGGTCTGTCCCTCTTTCCTAACCCTTGAGATTTGTTTGTATAACCTTTATTCTTTATAAGGCCATAGTGGTTAACCAGCTAAAGAACTCTTGAGGAACACTTTGGTTTATCATTCCTCTGAAGGACTGTCGTGAAAATGAAAGCTAGAAAAAAACCCTAAACACTAGGTGTGTTTGATTTCCAGCTACTCTGAGTCTGCTATTATAAACTGCGCCCCCACTTCCTGTTCCTCTTGGACCCACTTGTTAAGATCAGGAAATTCCACTGTGCACTCTTTGGATGGTGAGACAGGAAAGAAAAGAGAAACAGAAAAGGTAGAGTGGTGACGGCAACTGCCCACAGAATGAAGGAAAGGAAATAAAAGCCATGCTGGGAGGGTAGCAGCAGCCCTGCCTTCTTAGAGATCTTCATGCTGTTTATATTTGATCAGCCGTTAACATTCTTCACTCATCCGAAACCAGATTCTCCTAAACCAAGCTGAATTAAGTTATAAGAAATTATATAATTTAGAAAAAGGTATGCGAACTGGCCTTCATTCTTAATCAAAATATTTTTAATTTATGGTTGACCCCACCTTGTCCAGACCATTCACCATGTGTTCAGCAATTATTCAATTTCCCACTGAGAGCTGGAACAGTTCCTGAACCAACACAAGCAGGTTTTCAAAATGATAAATACCAGTGCTGTTCTGACCTCAGTCTGAAAGAGTGAACTTGTATGCTCACCTGCGGTACTCTTTGGTACCTGCAATAATCTCTGAATAGACCCCCCCCCCCCCCCCCCCGTGCTTTTTCTTTCTGAATCCGAAAGCGCTTTGATGTGTCAGTTCCTTCTGAGCATTCCTACCCCCATTACCCCCACTCCTCCAACCACTGAGTGGAACCAAGGCAAGAACAAAGGGTCCATTACTAACTCCTATAGCAATGTTCTCAGATGCAGGTCCAGTGTAGAAAGGTCTGGTTGATTAGGATCAGATGGAAGGGGTCTTGATTGGACAGAAAAGTACCAGGGCAAGGTAGGGAACTGTTTAATCAGAACCTGAATGAGAAAATGTATTACGAAAAAAAAAACTTTAGATACTAGATACTAGTGGGCTAAATGGGCAAGGATCTGCAAAGGTGATGCATCTCGTTTTGTAGGGATCTGATGAGGATGGTTCTTTGGTGCAGGGGATCTCTAAAGCCTGATGGAGTATGAAAATTCCTCTGCTGTGACAGGAATGCTTGAACGAATGTCAGCACATGACGTACCAGACATGCGGGCTGCTTTGCATACAGAGACTTCAGGTTGACGGGAATACCAGATGCTGGGTACCCTGTGCAACACTGTGTAATTCATTTCCTTAATAAAGACCATGGCAATGATTTAAACTCCCATGTGTACCAATGCATGGGAGTGCTATACCATGCAATATTTGACAATTCAGATCTAGTAGCAACCACATGAGGCATCTGTACCATGACTATTTCTGATCCTTAATAGCCTCTGCATAAGGCACCAGGAATAACAATATATACTAAGCATACCGGTATTGGGTGGAGACTGCCCAACAATGGCCTTGGCCTGCTCTTTAAATAGCCTAAAGAGCAACTGCGTAAAAAAAAAACCCCACAATAATCACCATCCATCTCTCGATAGCAGTGCCTCGACTGAACTTTCACCTGGAGAGCTCATTATGTAAGAAGTGGACACTTGAATATAACACATGTTTACATGGCACGCTATCTATGGACGGAAAGGTGGAGAAAGTAGAGGAGAAGTATTTTATCACTCTGAAGAGCACTTAGGAATATCTTGAGATAGCTTCAGTTTCCAGGAACAAATCCTTGTGTTGTGGAGAAATGGAAAGGAAATCTTTTTTTTTTTCCACAGATCTAAACATTCTCCTACCATCAGTGGTGTTTCCAACCATTTTAACATCAGACTACAAGTTAAATAAAAACGGCAGATGAGCCAGTTGATATATGATCTGGAATGATTGACAATAGTGTAAATGTTTTGAACTTTTCTGATATTTCCCGCTTGAAAGAAACGGCGATCTCGCTTTCTGTCAAGTTAAAAGGAGAATATGTTGGGTTCATTAAAGTAACATAAAATCTTTCAGTGTGTCTTCAGCTACAGACAAGTATATAGTGAAAATCAGTTAGCTATATTTATTAGGGATGCCATCAGAATTTTTTTTCACTGGTTTTCCAGTGAAAGAGAAAAAAAAGGCTGAACATTTTCAAAAAAAATTAGGCATAGAAAATTAGAAGTGTCAAATTTAACTCTTCACAAAATGTTTTAATGGTAATTTATAATTATACAGTGATTAAAAATGCTGTTTGCTCTCCTGCCTGAAAATGTCAGGCATGTATGTTTTTTTTATTGCAACGAATTGGGGACTACACAATTTTGGAAACTGGGCATATGATCTTTTTAACCTCCTGGTACATTCAGGAAGCTTTATAAGGCCACACAACACATTTAAAATTCTGTGCTTCTTCACAGTGTTTCCTTTAAGCCATGATGTGTAGTCCAAGCTGGAGGCGTGTTATACTGTGGAAAACAAGTTTAAATTTGGTCAGCATTTCTGGAAAAGATGTGTTTCCTGGAGCTGCAATGCTGGCTTTTCTCCCTGTTTCAGGGAAGCTCATTCAGTCCCAAGATCGACACCTGGGGAATTCCTGTTTTAGTCACCTACTTCACCCTACTTTTGAAATGTTTATTCCACTCCAACAATAAGGATACGAATGAAAGGACATGAACTTTCCATGTAATATATTTCCTTTGAATGATAAACTATGCAGGAATAATTGCACCCACATGGCTTTCCTGCTGTTATCTCTGGTTCTGACTGGCCCCACACATGGCAGTCCTCGATTTAGCCGAGGCTTATGATTCATTTGATCTGCTCTGCCCTTATTTCGTCTATCTTTCTTTATCTCAGCTATTGTAATTGCAATGTGGTTTATCATAACAGTAAAAACAAGCCATGCCTTTAAAAAACGAAAAGCAATTCAGGCACTGTAAAAAAAACAAAAAAACATGAAGAATGTTGAGGATAAAAAAAAAACATATCTCCTCCTCTGGTGACTCTCCTCTCTAATGAAAACTATTTTTTATCTTTAATTTGTGGCTTAATGAACCATCAGAGAATCCACTCAGCCTCAATCTTGGCACTCATCCATCTACCTAACTCGATTATAATACCTGAATTAAATACTTTAACGTCCAAATTAGTTTCAATTTCACACCGAATGACTTAATAAGCCGTGTTTGGCCGCTAGTCGCAGAGCTAAACAGGCTTTTGGGTTGTAGTTAGCTGGTTTAATGGTGGTTCAGCTTAAGACTAAAAAAAAAATGCTAGGAAGTTATGAAGGTAGAGGATAGAGGTGTTCAAGGCTGCTTCATTGTGGGCATGCCATCTCACACACACACACACACACACACATACACACACACACAAAAGCTCTTCACTGATACATTTTCCCTCTTTTCCACTTCCTGTACACCAATTCCTCATCTTTATCGCTTGTTTTCCTCCCGTGTCAGAGTAAATAAGACACACTGTGCTCAGGGTTGGACCAAGTGAAGGACGCTAAAAACGTTTCCTCCGCCTCGTCTTTTTATAGTCTATCTTCTTTTTATAGCCTGGGTTGTCACATCTGTGTGTGTGTGTGTGTGTGATTATCAGACAAACAGGGTGGGAAACGAGACAGAGAGACATGTCCGTGGCGCTGAGCTGTGAGTCAGTGTGTGGTGATTTTTCCTCGAAGACCCTGAGGCTTCCTCTCTCACTGGCAGCTGAATGAACTTTATTGATAAAATCAACACAAGAATGGAATGTTCCTGCGATATGACGCACTGCTCAGACATAAATCTGTGTGTGTGTGTGGGTGTGTGTGTGTGTGGGTGTGGGTGGGTGTGGATGGTTGGCATTGGCACATTGGTGCTCCTGAAATGATGCTGCCCCCATACTGTAATTGATGGCAATTAAAAAAAACATGATCTGTTGTTCAGTCCGTATTTTCTATCCCCCCATTTTTTCAGGTTTGAAGGAATATTCTTGTGTTTAATATGCTGAGATCTGTGATGATTAATAATTAGTGAGACAGACAAGGAGAGAGAGACATAATGAGAGAGAGAGAGACAGAGAAAGACATGAGGACAGAGAGAGAAAGACTTAGAGAATCATCATGACAGAGAGAGTCATCATGAGAAAGAGACAGAGAGAGAGAGACATGAGGACAGAGAGAGAGAGAGACTTCAAGAGACATCATGAGAGAGAGTCATAATGAGAGAGAGAGAGAGAGAGAAAGAGACACTATGAGAGTGAGACAATGAGAGAGAGATGGAGAGAGAGAGACATGAGGACAGAGAGAGAGACTTCAAGAGGCATAATGAGAGAGAGATGGAGAGAGAGAGAGAAAGAGAGAGACATTATGAGAGTGAGACATAATGAGAGAGAGATGGAGAGAGAGACATGAGGACAGAGAGAGAAAGAGACTTCGAGAGGCATCATGAGAGAGAGTCATAATGAGAGAGAGATGGAGAGAGAGAGACATGAGGACAGAGAGAGAGCGAGTGAGAGATATAAAGAGAGATAAGGAGAGAGGGAGATAGATCATCACTGTAATGTAGCTTTTACCGCAGAGGCTGTTCGGCCTGAGAGTGCTTTCTCTTTCTCACACACTCTCACTCACACACACACACACACACTGCTGCTGCTGCAGTAAATCTGAGGCCGATGCACTGATGCTCGCTGCAGTACTGAGCGCAGGAACAGGAGAGAGGAAGAACGAGTGAATGTAAAAGACAAGGAGCTCTAGAACCCAGTGGAACGTTCCAGAAGAGCGGGATGGCGCGGCCGATGAGGTGGAGGCTTCTGCAGCGCTCGCTTGCTCAGCACCTTCGCTCATCCACCCGCCGAGCCATGGGCCTCCTCAACACACATACACACACACACGGGCTCCAAACCATGGGTGAGTCTCTGTGTGTGTGTGTGTGTGTAATATTATTCCATTGGTGTATTATTATTGTTTATGTGGACTATATAGTGTACAGTGTGTGTGATTTGGGACACACCCAAAGTGGACTGACGATAGTGGTTATGTGGCCTACATAGTGAATAGTGTGTGTGATTTGGGAAGTGCCCACAGTGGACTGACTGTGTTCATGTTACCTATATAGTGAACAAGGAATGTGGTTTGGGACACGCCCACAGTGCACTAGTGATGATGTTTACGTGGCCTATATAGTGAATGAGGTGTGTGGTTTGGGACACGCCCATTTGTGCCCTATATAGTGAATGAGGTGTGTGGTTTGGGACACGCCCGTACGTGGCCTATATAGTGTATGAGGTGTGTGGTTTGGGACACATCCATGGTGGACTAATGATGGTGAGGAGTTTGTGAGAGCTTATGTTCCCTGTGTAGTTAACACTGTGTGTTTGTGTGTATGTGTGTGTGTGTGTGTGACAGAGAGAGAGAGTTATTAAACATCACTGATGATGCGTCGATGGATGCAGATGGATGGAGAAAAGAAAGTGCTGCATCATTACTGCAGTGTGTGTGTGTGTGTGTGTGTGTGTGCGTGTGTGTGTGCGTGTGTGTATATGTGTAAAATGGTTGTTAACAAGAAAAAGCATAAACACACACAAACAAACAAATATCAATAAATCTGCATGAATATGTAAATTAGAGACGCCTCCATGTCCTTCTGTTATCTCAGATAGCCTAATGACATCACTAACACTTCCTAACTGAGCTAGCCGGAGGGCTGTAAAGAGACATTTATGTAGCATTTATGGAAGGAGTCTCCAGTGTCAGCCGCATTCTGGTCGCAGTCAGATGCCTAAAAGCTGCAGCATGGAGCATTCGATACGCCCCTGAAACCTGCCGTCAGGGTAAACAGACAGAGTGTACTGACAGCGCGAGTGTGTTTACGGCCGGCTCCACGGCTCGGGTGTGTGCGCAGACACGCTACGCCCTTCAGCCTTGTCTACACGCTCT
Organism: Pangasius sanitwongsei; assembly: GCA_037576675.1. Lineage (NCBI taxonomy): Eukaryota > Metazoa > Chordata > Actinopteri > Siluriformes > Pangasiidae > Pangasius > Pangasius sanitwongsei. The sequence goes on along the minus strand of CM075030.1, from coordinate 13,362,136 downwards.
TATAACGCTGATGACCTTGATGCCTACACAAAAGCATCAACTCCCCATAAACATACTCCAGCTGGCCTTGGCATATGGAAAACAAGCGGATGAACATGGAGGAAGGAAGAGAGAGAGAGAGAGAGAGAGGTGTGAATTTGAGGACAATGACTGAATGGTGTCCTTATATTTCCATTAACTTCCATATATCCATATACTTCCTTATACTTTCATATATTATCCTTAAGCTTATGTATATCCATATACTTCCATATGCTTCTTTATACCTATATATATTCATATATTCATATATCTCCATACACTTTCATAGACTTCCTCATGCTCCCTTATATTTTCATAGACTCCCATTATATTTCCATATACTTCCCTACACATCCTCATACTTCCTTATACTTCCACAGATGGCCATTGACTTCCTCATTCTTACACAGACTTCCATAGATTTCCTTATACTTCCATAAATGTCCATAGACTTCCTCATACTTCCATAGACTTCCTCATACTTCCATAGACTTCCTCATTCTTGCACAGACTTCCATAGAATTCCTTATACTTCCATAGATATCCATAGACTTCCTCATGCTTCCATAGGCTTCCTTATACTTGCAGAGACTTCCATAGACTTCCTTATATTTCCATAGACTTCCATTGACCTCCTCATACTTCCTTATACTTCTATAGACTTCCTTATACTTTCATAGACTTCCATAGACTTCCTCATACTTCCTTATAATTCCAAACCTTTTTTGCAGTTAAATGTAAAAAAACGATTATGTTTATTACAGAATATTACACAATAACCTTAATATCGTTCGGTTTGTAGAAAAGAGGAAGTCTGGCTCAGTTAGTGTCTTTGCTGTTTTTATAATCCTTTTACATTTAGCATGTCAGAATTAGCACCTCCGTCCAGACAAAGGATCAGAATGGTTTTTATGGGCCAAAGGTCTCATTGCAGTCGGAGACTTTAACCGCACATTGGTCCATTTGTCCTTCAGAAAAGCTTCGGTGTGATTAGCGATGTTAGCACTAACCTGCTAATGAGGTTATGTAACCTGATAATACCTTACTGCTACGGGAAATCTCACGAAATAGCGCAAGAAAGATTATTTCTGAAAATTGTGTTCAGATATAAAAATCAAGAATTTATGATTTAGTAAATAATTAGTCGTCAAACAACTCTTTAAAACGTAACATAAATAGCTTTAATTGGGTAAATAGAAAAAAAAAACTAGCACACTGTGTTAATAAACACATCTCCTGATAAAGACGTAACCAGCATGACGTCGTCTCTGAAGAACGCCCCAATCATTTGAAAGCAGCCTTGCATCTAAAATCCTTTGTGTGTGTGTGTGTGTGTGTGTGTGTGTGGACGCTTGAGTGTGTTCACTTTCAACAACTAATGCAGTCTTTTTTCCCACTTCGTTGCCTTTTGTGTCTGGTGTAAAAGGATTAGCGACAGGGAGTCTCGTCGGCTTGTCTAGGAAAAAAACGCCTTTTTTTAATTTTAAATAAAAAATACTCGCAGTATAAACAGTAATAATGGAAACAAAAACACTTCCTACGGTCAAGGATCCTACTGATGGAGTAGAAAAACAAGATGGAGGAACTGCTAACATCACATTTTAATTTAAGGTGAACTTTTATTTCACATGGTGCTCACGGCGGAAATTAAATAAATGTAAAAAATTCTGTATTCTAATATATTATATTAATTAATATATTAACTAATATATTATATTCTGTATTCTATATTTATATTAAAACTATAAATTGTATGTAAAAAATTTTATATATATAGAAATATATATTTTTTCAATTTATATATATATATATATACTGTAAATAAATTTAAAAAATCACAAAATATTTAATGTAAAATTTATATAATGTAATTTAATTTAATTTAAAATACATAAAATTATATAAACAGTCTCACTTTTATAAATGATCATATTAAGGCCCGATACCTTTTTTTCTTGACACACGTTTAAAATTCAATTAATGTGCGTTAAATGTGTTAAACTGTTGATCGCTGATTCACGTCTGTCGTTCTTTAATAAATAAAAATCGCAATCTTTGGCAAATTGCTTTGCTATAAGAGGAATAAAGTACATTGGGACATGCTGTTATAGGAAAATAATCAACTTCAGCTTCAGCTTCATCACAACACACCCAGTCGTGGATTATTTTCCCAGAACAGCACGACACACACATGTCACTCTTTACATAATTCGCTCTTCTTTTTAAAAAAGAAATGTTAATTCTGGTGATGCATTATGTTAGAATACTCAATAAGCTAATAAACTAATTATCCTGACTTTACCCCCTCTGTGCATAAACACACACACACACACACACACACACACTGCACTGCTGTAAATCCTTCCTTAACCAGAGCTTATTAATGCACGCTTGGGAAAGCAGTCTTTAAAATAATTACAGCAATTTTCATCAGCAGGTATCATTACTATTATGATTAAAATATATATATATATATATATATATATATATATAATAAAAATAATAATCACAGGTACTTTTGAGACATTTTTGTCTGGCATTAGCGTTGAGGTTTTCCAGTTCAGAGAAAGTACGCAGCCAGTGAACTGCTGAAAAAGTCGAAATGTTATATAATTTGTGTGAAATTATGAACAAACATCTCACACACTGTGTGTACGCTGAGGCCAGCGTGAGTCATCCGTCATTACTGTTACAGTTTTACTTGAGTACGGACTTTTGCTACGATACATTGAGTGTGTGTGTGTGTGTGTGTGTGTGTGTGTGTGTGTCAGACATAATGTGTGTCTGAGTCATGTCGTGTTTAGAAATGGGATGGGACTGTGATCTATCTATAAACACGTTCTTCACTCCTTTAAAGCTCTGACGATCTAGCCACAAACTGAGTGTGTGTGTGTGTGTGTGTGTGTGTGTGTGTGTGTGTGTGTTTTATCTTGCTGTAGGTTTCAAACATTCCTTCCTGTCTAATGTTCTCGATCTGTTGACAGTAGAGATGGCCTCGACACCGGTCTCGCCACCACACACACACACGCGCGCGCGCGCACGCACACACACACACACACACACACGCACCCACTTTTATCAAATTTATAGTCATTCTTGAATCTGAATGTAATGACAATTTATGTTTATTATCAATTTTTGATCATTACTTTCTTCAGAAAATATTTCCGTAATGTTAGCAAGCTAGCTCGGTTTTATCAAGCGGGCTAACTCTCTACAAAATTGCTAGCTAGCTATGTTTTTGATATTCTCTAATGTTAGCTTACTAGCTTTAGTTGGTTTGAAGAATATTTACAGCTAACCTATTAGCTAATATTTTTGTGGGATGTTGATGATCAGTAGAATTAAGATGTTTCATGTTTTATAGTAAATCTGAGCTTTTGTTTGTCTGACTTATTAGCAGGATAGGATACGAGCTAGCGTAGAAGGTGGCATGATCCATGTTTATTAGCCATATTTAATCTACGCGGTGGATTGGAAATTGAAATTCTGAAATAATTTTAGCTATATTTGTATAGTTTCAACAATCCAATTAACTAAAAACTTTTTTTACATTTGCAGTTGATTTCTTTTTATTTTGGCTCTCAGGTTTCTGGTAATAAACCAACAACTCGTCTCCCTGTGTCTGTTTACACAACCGTAAACTTTAGCGCATCGCTAATTTGGCCAAACATGGCAGACGGTGTGTATGAAAGTGTGTTTCGAGTGTTTTTATTTGTGTGTCAACAGAAGTGAGGTATGTGGGAGAGAGGCATCGGTGGTGTCCTTGTCTAGTCTGAAGGCTGTGTTTGTGTGTGTGTGTGTGTGTGTGTGTTTGGAGGAGTGACAGGAATGTTTTCCTGAACCCAGTGACTCCTTCACCACATGTGTGCTTTTCTGTTTTTCATTAATTCCTTCACTGTCAGTCTCTTTTACACACACACACACACACACACACATATATATATTCAGTCCCTCATGGATCAGGGATTTACTCAAAAAACCATAACAAACTGTAACAGAACACTTAGAGTGACATCATAGGTCAGAGGTCAATTGGATATTAATACGTGTTATATTTGTTACTGTTATTATTATTATTATAGTACAGACACGTTATTCATCACGTCTCAAATGTGCACAAACAGACCAGCATCAATCCTAAACCCCATAAACCTTAAACCACGGTCAGCGTGATGTCATAGGTCAAAGGCCAGCCAGGAGCACAGAGTGCGAGTTTTACTACACACACTCTCTCAGGAGCGATGTTTCCAACCGAAGAGAAGCAGCTGTGCATGTTTTAGGACGGAAGTTGCTCCCTGAGACGTGCTCTGTGCAAATGTTTGGAGAACGAGCGCTGAGGAAACGTCTGACTTCACATCTGGACTGAAATGAACTGCTGTGTAAATCATCTGATCGCTTTATTGAGCTGGAATTCTGGAAATTTCCATCTCTTTCGATTACTGTGGCCTGTGTAACTGGCAGTCTCAGTGAAGGAGGCGTGGCCTGTGTGCCTGTTAGTGAAGGAGGCGTGGCTTGTGTGTCTCAATCCCAGTAAAGATGTGGCCTGTGTACCTGTCAGTCCCAGTGAAAGAGGTGTGGCTTCTTAAGCTGTCAGCCCCAGTGAAGGAGGTGTGGCCTGTGTAGCTGTCAGTCCCAGTGAAGGAGGTGTGGCCTGTGGGGCTGTTAGTAAAAGAGGCATGGCTTGTTAACTCAGTTAGACTAAAGGAGGTTTGGCCTGCTCACCTGTCAGTCTTAACGAAAGAGGTGTGGTTTCTATACCTGTCAATGGCGGTGAAGTAGGCATAGTCTGTGTGCCTGTGAAGATTTGGTGAAGTAGGTGTGGCCTGTGTACCTGTCACTCTTAATGAAGGAGGTGTGGCCTGTGTACCTGTCACTCTTAATGAAGGAGGTGCGGCCTGTGTACCTGTCACTCTTAATGAAGGAGGTGTGGCCTGTGTACCTATCAGTTTTTGTAAAAGAGGCCTGGCCTGTGTCCCTTTCAGTGTCTGTTAAGAAGGCGTGGCCTCTGTACCTGTCAGACTCGATGAAGGAGCCATGGCTTGTGCGTTTATTAGGATTTTACTGTTTTTCGTAATACATGTTGGGCGTTATCTCTTACATAACTTGGGATTACGACTTGCAGATTGACGCTAAGTCGATTTAATGTTCTGCAGAAGCCACATACAGCCTTTCCATCATTAAATAACAAAATCAGCCAGGATTTAAATAATAACGCTGGCATATAATACCAGCTCTGTTATTGTTCTGCTTGTAAGACGGTGTAATCCTGAGCTCGGCTGTTTTGTTTACCCACTCCAGTGTTTCATATCCTTGAAGGATGCCACTGTGATCTTATCCCGGAGCTCTCACACTGTAGGAATGTTCTCTTTTGCAATCTCTCTCTTTATCTCTCTCTCTCTCTTGTGCCTAAACCATGGCTTTTTCTTTAATTGCACCCCTCTATTTTTGAATATCCTGGGTAATGACCAGTGGGTGGAGTGAATTAGAGTGGCTTATGTAATGTACATCGCAGCCACTGCTGCTGCTTCAGGAATGTCTGAGGGGTTTCTGTGTGTTTTCTGTTGAACCCTGACCTTCAGAGGTTGCATCCGTCGCAGATGGCTTTGGTAAAATGTTAAACCAGCCATAACATGACGAGAGCGAGAGAGAAAGAGAGAATGAAGAAGTTCTGTTGACATAGCTGCATCAGACTACGAAACCACCTGGAAATGAATAACTCCATGATGTGGAGTTAACATCCAGGATTAACATCCAGGATGTGGAGTGTGTTACAGATAACAAAACCGCACATGAAAGTGGGTTTTGATTTCACTATCACTACCAACCAATCACCAGAATAAAATTACAGTCAATCAGTGATGCAAAATAATATCATCACACACCCCAAGTGCCTAAAAATACGCCATTATTTTCAAGATTAGATATGTCAATATCCAACTTTTTGACGGACCTCTTGTAACAGTTTTTGACATTATCCCAATATTGTATTTAGGGGTCCAATCATTTAGAGCTGGATTACACAAGATGAAGTCCCTAAGGTGTAGAAACACCAATTATATTTTCAAAAGGAATTTGATAACCATATTGAAGTCACACACTATTTTGAAATCAAAATCACTTTATCGATCAAGCACACAACTTGTATTAAAAAATTTAGAAGATATAAGATTTTGTTGGTCATTCCTGTTAGGGGAAATCCTAACAGGTTCTATGTCTTTTTTGGAAGCTAAGAAGAATGAAGAATGCTTTTGTCGTAAGAGTGTATGCATTAACTGTCCTAACTAGAAACTGTCAGCCATTTTATGGCTTAGACCATTTTGAAGGATAGCTTTCCATAATAATTGTAATGCACAATAACGATAATAGATTAAAAAATAGAATGCCAAGAATTCACTTTATCACACAAAACATATAAGCGTTGCAAGAGTAAGAATACATAGAAAGCTAATTCATCTGCTAATAAGAATTTTAGCTGATTAAGCTGATAAAACATGATGGGTTAAATCAGCAGGGTTAAACCACAAAAAAAATGAATTAAGCGGTCCATCAGGACCTGGACTGCAATGCTCTGGGCTAAATTCCACTGGTCACACACACATCCTTGTTGTTAATGTTCGGACTGTTTCCTCCTCAGGGCGCCTATTCAACATATATGACCTCCTGAAAAAAAAGAGGTGTCACCATGACCTTTGCTCCCTAACCCTAAGGTCACAGCCTAAGTGTCATCCTGACAGGAGTGCCGTCCTTGGGACTCTCAAACTCTGCTAGCGAACTTTGACCCAGCTCTGAACTCTGCTGCGCTGTCATGCTGCCTTAATAAAAAGAGAGACAGAGTGACAGAGCAACGAAGCGTACATGTGACATGACCCGCTGCTATTCAGGACACGTGTGCAAGTACATGTGTGTGGTCATGGCTGGAATGGCACTACCGGTATGACACGGGTTACGAGTATGTATAGAGAGTTATTATGTGTGTGAGACAGAGGGTAAAAGTAAGATAAAAAATAGACAAAGAGGATGACAAGAGCAAGACAGAAAAAGTGAAATCACAAAAAAGAAAGAGAGAGATGGTACTGCAGGGTGATGACTCAAACACATAGACAGTCTATGAGTTAGCACAGGGATGTCTCACTCTTTTATGTCTCACACACTTCTATCTCTGGTTAATGAGTCCTTTATCTTACCAAGTGTCCTGGTGCTTGCTTACAATTGACCCATTGTCTGTGTATTACACTAATGGTACATGGTAACACTACATTCACACTAATCTTTTGAATTTAGATTTTCTCATTTCGATGAAAATTAGGTATGACAATTGGCTTGAATGATGCACAAACCTTATTTTCATACAGGATAACACTGAATGCTGCATAACACTGTAACAACTGTGCAAGGGTTCATAAATTTGGTAGAAACCTGAATACCAGGATCTGATACTAGTTACTACCAGAATATCAGCCTCTGGTCATAGATACTACTGGAATATCGGGCTCTGGTCCTAGTTACTACTGGAATATCAGGCTCTGGTCCTAGTTACTACTGGAATATCAGGCTCTGGTCCTAGTTACTACTGGAATATCGGGCTCTGGTCCTAGTTACTACTGGAATATCAGGCTCTGGTCCTAGTTACTATTGGAATATCAGGCTCTGGTCCTAGTTACTACTGGAATA
>CM075030.1:13336825-13354431 GCA_037576675.1 Pangasius sanitwongsei | reverse complement strand
GTTACTACTGGAATATCAGGCTCTGGTCCTAGTTACTATTGGAATATCAGGCTCTGGTCCTAGTTACTACTGGAATACCAGGCTCTGGTCCTAGTTACTACTGGAATACTAGGCTCTGGTCCTAGTTACTAACAGAATACCAGGCTCTGGTCCTAGTTATTACCAGAAAACCAGGATACCATCACACTCACAATGTTTAAAGTAAAAGCTTCTAACTCTCCTACTCAATGCTTACTAGGTTTATGTGAAGCACAAGCCATTCTGGAAACTTCTAAACCTGAAAAAATAGCCAAGTTCCATTTCAATACAGCAGATAAACATAAAATGCAGATAAACAGATAAACAGTCCCCAGATCTTGTTACTAGGCAATTATCTGTTTTTTGTTATTATTGTTTATTTGATAAGTTGTTTGTGACATGAGGTTACACAGTCTGTCTGGCTATGATGCATGATCTGATGTTTTGCTCATGTTCATGTATTTTTTTTGCTTTCTCTGACCAGCCCGGTACCCTCAAGGTCTAAGAAACAATGGGCTTGTTTGATGTATCTTCAAAACGGCATGGCACCATCAACAATGGTTCAGTTGTTTTCCAAGAAAACATGAGTTAAAGCAAAAACAGACAGTGTACTGTCCAAATAGAAGCGTTGTGATCGAGTCATGTGACGCTTCTCTTTGAATGAATGGAGTACAGTATCAGGAGAAGGAAATGTGATTTTGCGTTCCTTTAGTTATGCTGATGTGCCGCTCACTTTCTGATGGAGACTTTGACAACAGTTGGCTGATGTCATAGCCTCAGGCCAACGTTTAAGCCTCCATTCAAATTGACGCATTGTTCTCCTTGACATATTCTGGTCAATTCACCATCTCGACCAAGTGAAGGAAAGTACTGAAGGTTCCTGCGCTCCAGGTGAACAGGATAAATACTAGGATTCTCTTCCACAACCAGTTCAAATAAAGTTCTTGGCAGGCCTTTCTAACAAATCTTGATTTATATTTTGGGGAACTTTCACATACACAGTGTTTAGTCTGTTTGAATAGAGCCCTGTTGTGTTCTCCCATTTGGTGCAATTCTTTAGACAGTTGAGAACACAGCAACCACTCTTGAGAGTGTCTGAGTAAGGTGGTCTTGGTCCACTTCCAAATGAAGTTGTGTTTTGGGTTGCAGAATTTTTATTTTTTGCAGATTAAGTGCTAAACTTAGCCAAAGAGAGAGCTGCAGAAATGCCATATGTTCTGAAATAAGCAGAGAATATAAAGACTGGGTGTGATATATATTTTATAATCATCTAATAATTTATTTAGCACATGACTTCGACACATTGTTCTCTGTGCTCGGGAGATTTTTATGGTTTCTATGCAAACTTGGTAAAGGTACATGCCCCTCAGACCAATGTTCAGACCAGTGGACTCAGCAAATGGACTGATACTTGTGAAAGCACCCTTACACTTCCAGCAGACTTCTTCACCTCAAACTGAGGTGATTCTTCGTTTTGCTGGTGGGTCTTTGAAGATCTCTGCCTTAAATTTTTGGCGCACTATTGGTGACATGGCCGCTCACGTAACCTGTAATTATGCAGTATAATTAACTAACCCCTAAGATCACTCTGACTACTATCACAGAATGAAGAAAGACCAATTGTCGGACTCACTGACAGACCAGCTACCCTTAGAGTGAAGCTTTTTGTTTAGTCTCAATGCGAGACTTTCCTCGTGCAAGCCCTCCTGCTATAAGATCCTCCTGAACCTTCGTCATCACTGTTCATTAGCCTTCCAACTTGCTCCCAATGTCTTGAGGGTCATGTGCCTTAGATGCCTCGGTCACATGGCTGTCCCAGAAAGAGGGAAACCTTAACCCGAGAGCTTTGTCATGGTTTAGAGAGCTGAGTTGTCCCAGACTGGATAGGGTGAAGAGCTTCTTAGTGCATGTTACAGATTTTTAACACCAGGGATGGTTTTTGACCATTCCTGTACCAATTGTCTTGGTGTCCACTCTATCCTTTTGGGAAGAATAAAGATATTCTTCATGGCAGTTTTTAAAAGCTGGACAAAATTGAGTCAGTGTGAATCTTCTGAGATGATGCCATGGGATATTTCCCTTTTTTGACAATGTTACTGGATTTTAACCCTCAGAAATCTACAGCTACTTTTGTCCTTTTGATACTGAAGTTTAACAGTCATTACAAATGCCACCATTTCAAATAATTATGTAGTGTTTTGGGCTTATCTTCCAGCTGAAATAAGATGTTACATTTGAAGATTTAAGTGTGTCCAGCACTTAAAACAAAACAAAAAAAAAAAGTTAAATTAATTTTTTTATTGTGCACTCCAACTATTTATAGTATAACTAACTCCAGCCTTGAAAATTTAGATCAGCAAATAAAAAAGAATATTTTATAATTCAGAATTCAATAACAAAAATATATATATTTGAAGGAATCAGCTTTGCAATTGGCTCTTTGCGACACGATGAAATTGAAAGCAAATCAAATAATTCCTGAATTTTTGAGCAATATGTAAGATATATCATGTCATGTGTGACATTGCTGGCCTTAGCGGGTTAAATTTTCTCCATTTTTGGAACAATTTCAGTCGAGCCAACACGAATCGTTTAAGACGTTGCAGGGGGATTTTGAAGCCTCTGTTCTTGGGAAAACTTGAAAAAAATTGGTGCTATTGGATTTTGAACCATGATCCTTTTTATGTAGAGTATATTCTGTGTCTAAGAGGCTTGGAATGTTTTCTTGCATTCGGAATGCCCTAGAAATATGACAGCTATGCATATTAGTCCATGTCTGGTGGCCTAGATAGTTTCAGTGTGGTGGGTTATCCATTCTCAGGACTATGTGGAGGTGGGTACACTGATATCTGAACAAAATTCCACTCATGCTTTTAGCACAAATTTCCCATCGTTGCTTCACAGCACAGAAGGAAACTTGGCATGTTTGACTTGAGAATTTACTTTTGTGTACAGTTTGTGGTCCTATTTTGTTCCTTGTTCCAGAACCATGTCATCTTTCCCTAGCTTGCCTCTGTCTAACAGTTATTTTGACCCAGTTTCTTTCTTCTATCTAAGGACATAACAAAAACCAGAACAGTGAGAGAAAAAGAAACCTGCAGAACCTCCTGGGCCCAAATGTTTGTGTTTCGTCAAATGGCCTCCACAGATTTACTACACAGAATGCTCTGGAGAGGTTTAAAAAGAAAAGCCAAATATCTACAATCATTTCCTGCTTAGAATGGAAAAACTGTTAATATAAGGACTCTTAAAACCTTAAGGGTTCTTCATTTGTCCTTCTCAGGAAAAGTACCAGAAAAGAAACTTTTTTGGAAGTTAAGAGCCCTTAATTATCCAATGAATCCTTAAAGAACCCTTGAAGAACACATTTTTTTTGCTAAGAGTGTATGTTAACTAGGGTACAAAGTCCAAATTATTGCTTCTTAATACGTGGAACCTCTTAGCTGTTAAACATTTATGTCTTGGAACTTGGTCTGTAACCTCCTAAAAGTATTGTTCTTGGAACCCTTTCTGATAAGGAAATAGGTTGCAGCATTAGAACTTCTGTTTTGAATCCAAACTAATTCTGTATTCAACTAAAGCCAGTAACTCACAATTTCCAACCTCCACAGCTAGTTAAAAACAAAGAAAAAAAACACCGCCTCAACTTGGAATTCCTACTCAGTAAGTCAGGAAGTTGTCCTCAACCCCGAGTTCAGCTGATGACTTCATGTCAGCATGGCTGCTCACACTGTCAACAGTAAATAGAATATCACTCCACTACTTTAAATGAGTTTATTGTAACATTTACTTTAGATCAATCAACAAATACACATCAGTTGTTTCAATCTCTAACACTGACTGTACAGTTTTGAGAATGTAAATACATCATAAACTCACGATCATTAATGTTTCTAACAAACGACATACTTTCATAGTGTTCATGTTTTCCCCCAACTTTTTATCTCGAAAGCATCAAGTTCAGAAACTATGTTCAGACTTTCCAAATTAACTCAAATGAGGCATAATTCAGCAAAAAATATGATCCTCAAAATGTGATTTTAAGTTTAACAACCAAACATTTGTCACAGTATGTTGGCCACAGCTTCTCCAAATCAAGGTTTTTTTTATAGTTATACTGTTTAACTGTTGCACAAGTTAGTATATGAAAGCAGGTAGATCCCATTTTAAAACATACAGTATTTGTGGATATTCAGTTTGCTAAAAGAAATTGATTGGCTTGTGGCTGAAACAAAGACCACTTCATCAAGTGCAGGGCCTGATTTACTAGTTGAGGAGATACGGTCCACTTGAGGTTGAGGTCGATGAGTGGGTCATTATCTATGACCACTTATATAGACATTCACTATTGAAGATCAGGAAATGCAAAAATGACATACATACACTTTGTGTGCTACACTGTCATGTTCTTGTTTTAAACCACTCAACTCTAAAGTACTCAAAACATTTCCTGGTTCCATCAACTGTAGCAGTTCCTGCCTGGTGCTTTAAGACCCCCTGAATACCACTATGAATGGCCACTTCAGTATCCCCATAACACACACTGAGCTTTCAGAGCTTTCCTGTCTGGTCAATGAGCTGAATTCACGTCTGTGCCCTCAAGCACTTCTAGACCTTACAACATTTTCTCCCAACGTGTCCTGACACACATTTGCACACACACACACACACACACACACACACACACACACACACACACACTTAGTCAGGCATGTTCTCGCTGTTCCTGTCTCTCTTCTGTCTCTGTTAGAAAGTGAACTGGGTTGAGATCTAATTCTGCTGGCAACACAGGAGGCGTTTTATGGCTCAACTCCCCCATGCAGTTCATCAGTTCCTCCACAGATGTGCAGTAAATTAACTTAGACACAAAAGAACCAGAGGACTACGAAAGGCCCAGAGACAGTGAAAACCAGCCAAGTGATTATCAGGTGGCTGAACACATGCTCACATATGGCAAAAAAAAGAGATCTGTTCAGATTGCTCACGCAGTGTTTTTATGCTGCTTATCGTCTTTGTGCAGATGGCATGTGCTTTTATCTAATTGGTGTCCACATGTCCCATTTTTCACTCATCTTTTTCTGACATGTTCCTTGGTTTGGAACAACACAGTCGGGGTTCAGGATAAGAAAGGTTAAACTCAATAGCTATTCCTTAGAGTCTCCAGTAAACAGAGACAAGGCCATATGCCTGCGGTCTCCTCAACCATCTGTTCTGAAATGTTTGTCCTTCAAACTTTTCTAAAATCATGAGCCAAACAAAAGTGAATTGAAACTTACATTTTCTCATCTGACCAATACCTTTTTCCACAGTGACTTCCAACTGAAACATAATAAAACTGAGCAAATTAAGGAGCTTGCTCAAGGACTTAACCATGGCAGCTTGGTAATACAGGGATTTGAACTCACAACCATCTGATCAGCAGCCCAAAGCCTTTACCGCTGACCCACCAACCACCCTTCACTTCAGCAGGAACAGGATACAGCTGGTTTATAGGATGGCTATCTGCCCACAGGACTACAAGGCCTTAAAAATATGGTTCTTTTTTCTTAGATTTTGTCCAAATTCCTCCAACTGCACTTTCATTGAAAACCTTCCAATTGGCAAAAATAGTTTTGCTTCAAAACAAGAATCAAACTCAATTCTCATTAGTATTAGTTCTCATCTTATTTCGACCCACTTCTTTTCCCTAATCATCAGGTCAAAGATCACAGCATGGACGAGCATCAGGATAAGAAAGGTCAGATGCTTCCCCTCAGTAATACTTTGAGTCTCCAGAAAGAGATACAAGGCCATATGCCTGTGATATCCTCAACCCGTCCGTTCTGCAAACCGTGTCCTTCAAACTTGGTTAAATCATGAGCCAAACAAAAAGGAATTTAAACTCTAATGTCAAAGTGATCCTTTATTGGATTCAGAAGCTCTCAAAACAGGATATAACTGGAATAAGGTCATTATCGTGCTCATGAGTTGTGGAGGATGGATATCAGACCACATGACTACAAGGCCATCAAATTATGGTTCTCTCCAAATGCAGTATGATCAGTTTGCAAAAAAGGTTTTGCTTCAAGACAAGAACCAAACTCAAACTCATTAGCATTAGAACCTGGTGTACCTTCTTAGTTCTCTGGGAAACATGGACAACAAAACTGCTTTGTTTATGTGTGCAGTTTTCAATGACCCACAAATGAAACAAGTCGTGCATTTTGGTAATAGATTAACTAAGAATCTATTCCTGTCCTGTGCCATGTTGGGTTTTTTCTCTCTTCTTTAGTCTTTTGGAGAAATGGCCACAATTTGCTAGCTGGATATGAGCATCTCTACTAAACCGGATGAATTATGAGGCTGTACCTTTGTTCCAGGCAGCAATCATTAAGCTCTTGAGATTTATGAATATAGCTGCCTGCTAGCCAATGAGAAAGTATTATCATTTCAAATCCATTATCTTATGATAGAACTCATTACATCGTGATAATGTTCTTCTAATTACATTGCCTCCATTTTACCAGCATTAGCACATGTTAATAAGTCATCAGTCAGGCCAAGCGTGTGCTAACAAGCTATCTAAATGGCACTCTTTTGTCCTCTTCTCAGTACACTCTCATGGCTGTCTGACCGCAGGACATAATTTGAAGCAGCATGGCTTGTGTGCAAGTAAGCTGTGTACATGATTAATGAACAGAGCAAAGAGTTTGGCACACGTCTGCCACGTGATGAACACCCACCTCGGTTTTGCCAAGTTGCTCACGTAGCCTCAGTACTTCATCATAGTGTCAGGCATAGGAATGCCTGAGATGATTTTCTCCCTTTTTCCCCTCATTCCTCCCTTGTTGTGCCTCGTAATACTTTGGCACATTTTTTTTTTTATGGAAAAGGTTTATTTTTCCAGGATGTTTCAAATCACTTACCTGGGCTCCTGGGACAAAATGATTACATGTCTGGGCTATTAGTTTTTTTTCATACTTGCCTGGTGGACAAGTAGAGTTAGTAGACTATTGGTCATTCAACAACCAGAAGAAAAACCCGAACTCGCTATTAACTTTCGCAAAAAAAAAACAAACATTTTAATGTATAGTACGTAGGTTTACCTCGGACTCTTCCTTAGAAAATGACTGGCAGAGTCGTCCCCTGTTCAGGGATTTACATACTCATTTGTGTCCATATGAATGCACGTAACTAGCTAATTTGCTCGCCATATGTTCTTACATTATGTTAGCTACCATTTTGTTTTGTCATTTAGGTTTCCATGCACACCAAAAACAGGCATGGATTTATGATTTGTCCATCCCTGCTTTCATGAGCTGATCATTTTAAGATGCTGTCTAAGAAGCTTGTGAAGGCTAGTTATCTGTATGTAAATTAGCTAAATACCCATCCCTTGTGCATGATTACTACATATAATGATGGAATCACAGATACAAGAGGAAAAGCATGTGAAAAGTGGACAAACATCAGCAATGCCTCTGAGAGCTAAAACCTATTAGTAGAAGCACAGCAAATTCTTATCTCTTAAACTGTAAACAGTTGCGAAAAGAGCGGAGTAAACAGTTTAGATCTCTGCCTGAAATGAATCGATGAACCATTACCGCTCCATGCCTATTTCTGCTCTTATGACCCATTAAAGCTTCAGGAATAAAGTGAGGGGAAAAGTCTGCAATGCTGCTAACAAGCAAGCAAGTTGGGAATGTTTCATGGATTACATTGCCATATGCTAGCCTCGCGATCTTTTGTTTGTTGTTTGCTGTTACTAGCCATCCAAAGTGTTACCCATAACAATGGAGTCTGGTCATCTGTAACAAAAGCTAAGAGCCAATTTGTAGGATTGAATCAGCCAGAAAAACCTCCTGAAAGAGTTAAATGGAGCATGGGAAATGAAGCTCCAGCAGCATGTCTAGCAACAGGCTGTTTGGACTGTTTGGACAATTCCACAGTGGAAATGTGATGACATCTCCATGAATCATAACCTGGATAGCGAGAAACAGGAGCCAAAATCTGCCTCTATTTAATGTGAGTTTAAAAGAAAAATGGTCTAGTCACTGAAGCTAAAATAAACATTTCTCTTGCTAGTTCACTGCCCTCAATCTTTCGCTAGTAATCTCTTATCTTCATGCATGACTAATTGAAAAAATATGAGGTATGATGTGGAGCCTGAGGCGTCTTTGCCCTTACGGTATGTCAGTATGCAAGATTACGGCTGCCTTAAAAAGCACTAACTGAGTCACTGGGCGGCATTTTAATCAAAATGAAACCTTAGCAGCACTGATTTTTGGGTTTCCCCTTCATTGTCATCATATACTGTATGTCTTAATTTATTCCACAGTTCTGGTTTTTACTGATCAGAGGTCAGTCATTTTTCTATACCAGCTGCTCTGACAGTAGTGCAGCTGCCAATCTCAGGTTTATGTGCAGGCCATTTATTAAGAAATAAAACATTTTTAATCATTGGCATTGCCGTCGTTAAGAGGAGTAAAAGACTTCAGGACACGCTGTTATAGGAAACTAGTAAACATCAGGTTCATCAACTTCCTGTCACGTTTTATTTCTTACACACCACACTTTAGCATGTTATATTTATACACTATTGATCGTTTTTGAGTCCAAAGTAGTGATAGCTTCCTTTCTGGTGCTTAATGCAAAGAAACTTCTGGTAATCTCCAAAAGTTAACTATGAGATAACTATGAGATAAATTCTCATACAACATAGCATATGATGTCCTCAAATTTGGCTAGAACGAGGGAGTTCGGTGGCCGCATTGGTCTGACCAGCTACCAGCTGCCAAAACACAAGCCGAAGTGGTCAGGCAGGTAGACCATCTAGGCCAGATGGTAAGAGCTCGAGGACGGAAAAAATTCCTGAAGTACAGGTACTAACACTACATCATAAGGCAATAATCAGGCAATTACAAATTTCAAACCCAAAAAAAAAAAAAAAAACGTACCAGCTGGCGAAGATCTTCTACCAGCTTATCCATTGTTTGACGTGTTTTGGCAGACCAAGCTGGGCTTTTTTTTTTTTTTATCTCTAGCTTGTGCTAATGATGCCCAAATATCTTGCCTACCATGAGAACTGCTGAATATGAAGATGCATGAAGTGCTAAGACATGAATACCTTTGATTCTTTAGAAGGCATGGCTAAAACCGAGCGCTAATTCTCTACTTTAAAAGTGTTTACTGTGGACTTCAATGTAAAATAAAACCCACAGAAATTTTTCACATCGTCCAAAAGATTATCTGAAAAGCAACATTTCCATTTCAAATGTTTTCAGTCTGGTGGTTGGGTCTTCCCACAATTCCCAATTTTTTTTCCTGCTGGCTGCGATACAGCTGGCAGTTTGGAATTCCTTATGGGAACCTTATGGGAAACAGGTCATCTCTTTTGACCTCGAATCGTTCTGTCCTGGTTCTTCTGGAGCTAGCTTCAAAGAGCTTCCACTTCTTCGCTAGGAAGCACATACCATGCATCAAACTGACATGACGTGGACATCAAAAGTGAAAGATGAAAAGAAGGATGAAGAAGAGCGCAGGAGTGACTCCGATATGACCGCAGCAAGAGGGTTCTGTTTCCTTCAAGATTCCCCTCAGGCTGGGCTAATCTCGCCTTCAGTTACTTTGATTTTCCGGACATGCCAAAGAAAAGGCTTTGTGTGTGTAGAAGTGTAGAAGTGGAGGGATTATTCTAGAAGATCTTGTTTTGACACCTAACACGTGTCCACAGTTATCAAAAAAAAATAGTCGAAAAAAGTTCATTTTCGTAGTTCCTCAATTCTTCCACATATCAGTAACAAGTATTTAAATCCCCTAGCACTCCTTTCTCCTTTTCTCCTTCTCTTTTTCTATGGAAATGCTAATACAATAACAACGCAAAGCTTAGCTAGCTCTTTTTTTGGTTGAACTACAGATTTTTTCTTTTTTTTTTTTTAATGAAACAGTTATTTCCTTCCCAGATACATGCTAAAGTCACGCTAGTTGTCACGCTAGGTTTTCCGTCTGAGATTTGGAGTTAGCGTGTATGATGCTAACACAGCCTCTTTTGATAGAGTAAGAAAGGTTAAGGCCAGGGCACATGTGGAAGCTTTCTTCTTGATATCAGAAAATTCAGAGAGAGAGAGAGAGAGAGAGAGAGAGCGATTTAAGATAAATAGAGAGAACAAGAATCAAGAGTCAGTCTCAGAAATCACTACTGTAATATTTTAAAGTCACAACACAGGAAGTGTAATAAAACCATCGTTCCTATTTTTAA
Source organism: Pangasius sanitwongsei (assembly GCA_037576675.1). Taxonomy (NCBI): domain Eukaryota; kingdom Metazoa; phylum Chordata; class Actinopteri; order Siluriformes; family Pangasiidae; genus Pangasius; species Pangasius sanitwongsei. The sequence goes on along the minus strand of CM075030.1, from coordinate 13,344,176 downwards.
TTATGAAAATAAACTGTGTGTGTAAAATAAAAGTGTGTGTATGTGTGTGTGTGTGTGTGTGTGTGTGTGTGGCGTTTATAATAGAATCTGGTACTGAAACATGAAAAATAGCACGCAAAGGTCAGATGTGGATAATATGGCAACCTAAAAATATTACTGAATGAGTTCAAGATTTAATTTTATAAATGAAAACAGCAGGTCAAAAGGTCAGATTATAGATTTATAACAGGAAGTGTGTGTGTGTGTGTGTGTGTGTGTGCAGATTGTGAGCTTTGTGAGGACTGAATGTCTCTATAATTATAACATTAAATGACCTGTGTGTGTATGTGTGTGTGTTTGTGTGTGTGTTGGTTCTGTGTACAATTGAAGTCAGCTGTGTGTCACATTCTTAGCCCGTCTCATTTCCTTTGTGTGTGTGTGTGTGTGTGTGTGTGTGTGTGTGTGTGTGTTTTGTCCATTTTTATGGACATTTCCTGTTATGAGGCTCAGAATATCAAAGCCGACACACTTGATTCGACACAACACACACACACACACAGCGCTGCATCCTTGCTGACCTGCACATGCACAATGCACAAAGACACACATCAAACACTCCTGTGCAACACACCAGTGCACACCAATACACACCTGCACTCCATTCACTTCCTGTGTATGTGTGTGTGTGTGTGTGTGTGTAAGAAAATAGCTGGTCATACATGTCACGTTCGGTTCTAACAACCCACCCAGGTTAACACACACACACACACACACAGCCTGCGGGCTAGGCAATAAAAGCAAAACCTCAAGAAATGGAACGGATTGGATTGAGATTCAGATTGAGATTAGATAGGACAGAGACAATACTGCTAAACCACACACACACACACACACACATCTCTCTCTCTCTCCCTCTCTCTCTCTCTCTCTCTCTCACACACACACACACACACACACAGAGTTTACGAGTTGTGGCACAACATGTTAATGTTGCCTAATGAAGAAAACTCATGGAAGTTCAGTTAGCGGTCAATGCTACGTGTAATTAAAGTGTTAAATGTGCCATGCGGAGTGTTTTCTTACTCATTTACAAACACATCTGAGGTAAATGTTGATGCTCTCGACAACTTTTCTCGTTTCCAAAGTTACTGCGCTTTTACATTGTCCACACACAACACAAAGCACTAGCTAGGTTTTTAGCCTCAGTCATTAGTTTATGCCCAGTGTCCAGATTCTGTAGCTGCTTAGCAAGTTTAACCTCATAAACAGAGAATGTGCTGAAAGCAGATGGACAGACAGATAGAGAGAGAGAGAGAGAGACAGTGAGAGAGAGATACAGACAGACAAACAAAGAGAGAGTGAGACAGACAGATTAAGCATGAGAGAGACAAAGAGAAAGAGAGGAGACAGAGACAGAGATAGATAGAGACAGACAGACAGACAGAGAGGGACTAAATATGAGAGAAAGACAGAGAGATAGAGAAAGGGAGAGAGTAGGAAAGACTGTGAGAGATGGACACAGAGACAGAGAGATAGATACAGACAGAGTTTAATCACATTAACAGTGAATGTGTTGAAAGCAGATGGACAGACGGATAGATAGATAGAGAGGGACAGACAAACAAAAAGATGGATTAAATGTGTGTGTGTGAGAGAGAGAGAAAGAGAGAGACAGAGAGAGAGGAGTATGAAAGACAAAGAGAGAGAGACTGTGAGAGAAAGACAGAGAGAGGGACAGACATAAACAAACAGCGTTATCTCAGATTAAATTGCTGCGCTGCTCAAGTCTGGATTCTGATTGGTCAGAAGGTGTTGATTCGTTTTCTGTAACAGCAGCTCGGACAGTATTGCAGCTGTAAATGTTTATATTAAAGCACTCCTTCTAATTTCGTTTCTATAGTAACAGGATTTTAAAAGAATCATTCATACGGTGAGGAGACGCTTATGTAACAGTTATGGAAGGAGTCTCCAGTGTCAGCGCTTTCTAACTTTAAGATTTCTGACATCTTCAGGACAGAGGAGTTTACGCTTCTTTTGCGGTTTCTCGGTAACACGACAAGCTGCGTTTTTTTAACCTTAATATCGTCAAGAGAGAGAAAAAAGAGGTTGGTGAAAGAACGACTGTTTATAGCTGCTGTAACGTAAGAGAACAGGAACTAACTTGTTTCATGGACGTTCCACAACATTAAATGTAACTCTAAATGGATAAAAAGTATGACATGTCTTTCTTGCACAGTCCAAACACAATTGTTACCATTACTGGTCCTTAATGGTATCCGCTAGACAGAACATGCCACCAGTAGAAGGCAACAAATTACCAGTAGAGACCCACAGGGACCATTACAGCTTCCATTAAAACCAGTACAACTCCCATTATAACCATTAAAACCAATATGACTCCCATTATAACCATTAAAACCAGTACAACTCCCATTATAACCATTAAAACCAATACGATTCCCATTATAACCATTAAAACCAGTACAACTCCCATTATAACCATTAAAACCAATACGACTCCCATTATAACCATTAAAACCAATACGACTCAGTTCTTCAGATGGCTCTTCTCAGAACCTTCTCTGGAGAAAAAAAAGAAAAAGCATTTTATTATTATTATTATTATTATTATTATTATTATTATTATTATTAGTTAGGCACTGAATATGCACAGGTCTTCCCCAGTGAAGTTTTCCACCACTGTAGAAATTCTGACCAATCATCAGTGCAGATTCTGACCAATCAGAGGAGCGCGGTGTGGGTGTGGGCGTGGTTTTCGGTGATTAGTGGGGACATGAGTCGTTTCATTCAGATCCTCTCGGTGGAGGCGCGCGCACTCTGACTCAGGAGGACTTTGTGCCCAGCGCCGGATCCCGGATCGATGGATTTCCCGTCGGAGCGCGTGCGGAATGTGGATTTCTTTCGCTCCTGACTCTTCATGACCGGATCTCGGTGTTCGGGACTGTGCGCGAGCTTCGCCGTAATGCTGGACTAGTGAAGAAGTGGTGGTTTTGTTACCTGACTGACTGCGCGCGCGACCCAAAAATGATCCTCACTCGTGAGTAGCGTTCATTCAGTCGTTTCCTTTTCTTTCTTTCTTTTCATGCAACATTAAAACATTTGAAGGTGTAGTAAGTCGAGTGTAGTAAGTTGACATGAAGTTGCGCGCGAGGGCGCTCACGTAAGCTGTGTATATAAATGAGTATATAATCTTTCTCTCCGCGCGCGCGCGCTCCGGTTGCAACAGGACCTCGTTAATATTCAATGCATCTGCAGTGTAGACGCACCTTAAAACACGTCAGCAACATTTCCCCGCATATCAGTGCCTCCAGTAACATTGCAGTAACTGATGCCTTCAACCTCCAATCCTCTTTACTTCTTCTCCTTTTTTTTCTCCTCATTCCCCTCTGCCAGATGTCACACACTTCACTCTCAGAAATAAAAATCACCAAACTGTACTTATCCTTGTCTATCAGTGAGGCATGATGAATACCTTAAGTATGTCTTTTATCTAATAAAGTGCATCTGGTGTGTGTGTGTACCTTTTTTCTAAATGTATCTTAAATCATTTTTAAAGTTTCCCGGTTTAAATATTCTCTACGTCTCCTTCATGGTTACACCTGAGCGACAAGGAAAAGTGCTTGGTTTCTGAGAGCGTGCCTTCGGATTAGATCTGCAGTCCGAGAGGTTCATGACAAACCAGTCTGAGATCTTTTCAGTTTGTCTTGTTGCATTCGTGGAATTTGCTAACATTGTTAAACAAGATCAGTTGTAAAATAGAGGTACGTTATACACTCTCAGGAACAAACGGTACTAAATAGTACCTTTCCTTGTTGCTGGGGTGTGCGGTACCATGACTGGAACGTCGTTTGTACCTTTAGTATATACTGTTTTACCTGGAAAGGTGAAAAAAAAGGAAAAAACGGTTCCTTTCTGTGTTGCCGGGACGTACCTTTAGTTTACCTGGAAATCTCGATGTATTGTACCTTTTAAAATAAGCTTTAAATACGTACCAGATACGAAGGTATAAATAAGATGAACCCTTGAAGGCAGCACCGCACTCTGTCTGGAACAAACTGGACTTTCCCTTGTCGTCATCACAGTGCAGAGTTTGTGCATTTGGTGTGGTTTTTTTTTTTTTTTACCTGCAAAGGTGTGTGTGTTGTGGTGTACTTTTATCAAGCTTTTAGATTTAGTTCAGCTTTAGAGGTACATCAGTGCTCTTAAACAGTGTGTACAGTTTTCACCCAGGAATCCTGGGGTGTGCAAACTTTTGCACTCTGTATAGAACTAAACCATTAACGTTAACTAAGAATACAATATTAGATATCATCCTGTTGTGAATTCTATTTTTCACTCAATTTTTATTATGCGGCACGCCTCTGTGTTTAAACGCTGGTCTGGAGGTGCGGTTTAAGTGCGATAACATCACCGAATTTTTTGGAAAGTGCTGGTTTTTTAGGACTGGGACACACACACACACACACACACACACACACACACACACACACACACACACACTTTATTAAGTTGTTCGGTCTCCACTTTGTCAGCAGAGTCATACGTCCTGAGCTGAGCTCACTTCAGCGCTCAGGATCAGTGAGAACTGATGTGTCAGTGGGTTTAAAACTGATATTAATGACTCCATATGCCAAGGTGTATGTGTGTGTGTGTGTGTGTGTGTGTGTGAGAAAAAGAGAGAGTGTGTCCAGATGGAAAGGATCATCTCGTTTCCAGGGTTTCCCACACACTTACACACTCTCTCCGTATGTTTCCGGTCCTTAATGGAATCATTCGATATGCTTAAAGTCCACAGAGTAATGTATGGCCTTCCAGGTGTGTGAGGATCAACACCATTTAGATTTAAGTGTGTGTGTGTGTGTGTGTGTGGGTCCTGCTCATGAAAGAACACGCAGCCGCTACTCGTTTTACACAAATGTGAAGGCAGTACTGTAGCATTCCCATAATTTATTTCAACAAATTAGTAAACAAAAAAGAAGATGGCCGACAGAACCTGGGTCCAGACCGAGAAAGATTTTCCACTAATTCCTTAATCATGTATCAATACCATGAGATCTTTAAACAATTATCCAGATCAAGAATCATCTAGAATAGGTGTAGCAAAAAAAATTTTGGCACCTCGTCCTGGAACAAAAGTTCTAGTTATACACAGTTTTTGCTACCTGCTTAAGGGGCGGGGCTAGCAGCAGCACCGCCCGCTGCTGATTGATTACGCGTACCACGTCACACAACACCATATACACACACAGCTATCCGAAAAATTATCTGGTGGTCTGGTTCCTGGTCTGGTTCTGGTGGCTATCGAACTTTTTAGTAGTTTGCAAGTGTTTAAGTAGAATTTTATCCTTTTTAAAAAAAAGGATGGCACAAACAATTTTACAACCTAAACAATCAGAAAACTTGCACTTATTTTATGATTATATGGGGTGCCAATATTTTTAGGTCCGTGTTGTGTTGCTAGCAACCTGGCAATTTTTAATTTTCATACAGTTTTGAGAAATTGAACAAAAGAGTACAAAGTTTGTAGCTGATGGCCTGAAGATAGCAATTAATGAATTTCTTCTTTGTTTGTTTGTTTGTTTGTTTATTTGTTTTTGTGTGGTCAGAAAAATGGAGTTAAAGTCCAAGTACATTTTCCTCAAAAATACAAACAATTAGGGCTGGACAATATGGTGACATGATATCAATATTGTCATATAATGAAAATAAAAAGTTGTTTATCGTCATTTTGCTGCATTCGAGACATTTTCGAGACTTTCGTGATTGTATAGGGTGCCAATATTTTTAGGTGTTTGGTATGCGGATTGTATCCTTACACTTTTCATTTACTTTTTGTCAACAAATGGTTACAATTACAATCTTCTCGGGGGGGGATTATTATTATTTTTTGTCTTGTTTTGTACCATTAATGAGAAATTTCATTACGCTGATTTTTATGGATCAGCGTAATTAACGCACAGTGTTAATCCGAGCAGATCTTCCATGTTGAATTTAAATGGCACTAGAACCCGGAGTTCTTTCTGCATCTGTGAAGGTGATTTCCAACATTGCCTTTGAAATGCTAGAAGAACCAAATTTACATTCACAGTCTCCAGAAGACCAGCGTCTCTCTCTCTCACACACACACACACACACACACACAGCAGGGGGAGCATGCGGTTCCCTCCCTCTCCTCCTCACGCTGACACAATATTGGCCTGCAATTGTGAGAACTTCCTCTGACAGGAAAAGGACGGAGAGAGAAAGCGAGAGAGAGAGAGCGAGAGAGAGAGAGCGAGAGAAAGAGAGCGAGAGAGCGAGAGCGAGCGAGAGCGAGAGAGCGAGCGAGAGCGAGAGAGCGAGCGAGAGCGAGAGAAGAAAAAGCTGGATAATTTTAGAAGCCTGTATGAAAGCTTTCTTCATGCACAAAGTTCAACTTCAGAGCTCACAAAGAAAAGCACACTGTCCAACGCTGGGATTTTTTTTTTTTTTTTTTTTTTTTTTTTTTTTACTACCGTACATTTGTATTCACTGTAAAATAAAAATAAGTGACTGCATCACATCATCGTTGCGTTTAGCACAGAGCGAGAGCGTTGACGAGTACGCAGCGATCGAATAGGTGCAAAAATGTAACTCGAGTTAACGAGCTGCCATACGCTAAATTACTGACGAAGCCTTTTTTGACGAAGGGTGTTTCAGTTTCGTCAACCTTATCCACAAAAGCACCAAACCAAAACCAAGCTAAAAGAGGCGTGGCTTTTTAAGTAACCATGGTAACCAAACATCAGGGTATGATTAGCTTTTGATTGGACAGGAAAGCACAGTGGCCAAACTAAAGAACTTTATAAGTGCTTTCGAACAATTGTTGGCAGAAAGTGGAAAAAATCTCCAAGAATAAAAATATTTACGTTTGTTACTCTGGTTTTTGAGAAATTGAACAGCGAAACAGAACAAAGTTGGATTTGATGGCCGAACATAGCACTAACACACTAGCTGTTTTAGAGTGTCTACTTTTAAGTATCGTCATTATGCTGCTTTCGACTTAACTCAGAAGAACGAGTAAGTTATAGACGTAACCTGCTTATGTGTCTGTATGTTGACTGATCTAAAGATATGCTTTATTTACTGTTGATGGTGTGAGCAGCCATATTGATGACATCATACTCTGAACTTCCCGAATTTCCAGATCGGAATTCCAAGTTTAGGGGTCCCCTTCTCTATTTTTCTTTTTTTTTTTCTAGTCGGAGGTCAGAGATTTAGTCAGATGTAGCATTAGTTTCAGTGAAGGAGGCGTGGCCTCTGTGCCTGTGAATCTTAATGAAGGAGGCGTGGCCTCTGTGCCTGTGAATCCTAATGAAGGAGGCGTGGCCTC
>CM075030.1:13296824-13334520 GCA_037576675.1 Pangasius sanitwongsei | reverse complement strand
CCCGTCGTTGTTTGTTGTCGGGGGGGGGGGGGGTGGTGTGGTGGGTGTGGGGGGGGGGGGGGGGCGGGGGGGGGGGGGGGGGGGGGGGGGGGGGGGCATTTACATTTAAATAGGTTCTCTGTTCCCATGTGTGGCCTTAAACATGTACTTAGCCAAACTCTCTCTCTCTCTCACACACTCACACACACTCTCTCTCACACACACACACACACACACACACACACACACAGGAAGCATGGGTCCTCATTACAGAGGCTTTCAAAAGTGTGTATAATTATTGTTGAACATTCTTCAGGGTCAATGAACTACACACTCGTACGGCGCTGTCATGTGTTCACACAAGTGTGTAGAACTTAATGTCAGAATGTCAGAGTAATTGTGTGTGTGTGTGTGTGTGTGTGTGTGTGTGTGTGTACTGCAGACCCCATTTGTGTCTTACTCTTCACCTTGTTTCTGTCTAGGCTTGCTTTTGGTATGTAAATGCCATTTGTGGCTCCGTGTGTGTGTGTGTGTGTGTGTGTGTGTGTTTGTGCGCGTGCACGTGAGTGCGTGTGTCTGTCCGAACCAAGGAGGCCTCCCTTATCTCCCGTCTCTTATGTTTTCTTCTTTCACACGCATGTTCTCAGTCAGCCGAGCAGAGAGTCACGTATCAGCACCAGCTCTGTTTCCTCACCTCTCCACTCATTCAGCACTGCCTCTCTCTCTCTCTCTCTCTCTCTCTCTCTCTCTCTCTCAAGTCAAAGTCAAAGTCAAAGGGTTGCTTTGTTGGCATGACAAATATTAACATTTGTATTGCCAAAGCTTGGATACAGACTTTGGGAACACATTAGAAAATAACTACAGAATTAAATAAATCGAAACAAATGTACATACATTCAACAATACAGTCAAAAAGAAACACTAGTAATGACACTTATAGAGCCCTGAGGGGAAAAATAAATATTTAAAATATTTAAAAACTTCTCTCTCTCTCTCTCACTCTGTCTCTCCTTCTTTGTCTCTCTCTCCTCCTCTGTCTCACAGGGTTTTAGTCAGTAATTATGAAGTGATGCGGTGGCTTTTTGAGAGGAACTGTAGTCTGAGTGGCTACAGTTTAATTGGGGACAGGAACTGTATTCTGATTGGTCACAGTGGTTTGAAGGTGGGCACTGTGGTATGATTAATTCGATAGACATTTTGGGCGAGAATCGTGGTCTGATTAGTCACAGTAGTGAAATGTAGTGTGATTGGTCACAGTGGTATGTGGGACAGGAACTGGCACTGGATTTGGGATCTGTGGATTTGATTGTTTTTTTTTTTTTCAATTTAACAGTCTGATTTGACTTTAATTTATGGTGTATAGAGAACGCAGACCATAATTTCACAGTCACAGACTGAGCCCTTTAGCCCAGGACAAAACTGACAGAACTGACTTTAAGCTCTTTATGGTTGCTGTCCACCAGCAGCTCGTCACAGTCACGGCTGAGCCCAGGACTCAGACACCTCACTGCATGAAACGAGCCAAAATGGCTGCTGTGAACATCGTTGGCCATTTGGCACTCACTTCATAAACAGGTCATTCCCAGGACAATAAGCTTTAGCAGCGCTGTCTGAAAACTAGCGCCACACTATGAGATCGTGGAGAACGCGCTGGGTGGGGAGGAATGTGTGGAGACGAAGCGTTGGTGCGAGTGGAGTTCTTTCAGAATGGCTTGTTGAACTCATTAGATGAGTGTCATTACTAGCTGACTATTTGAAGACTCCATCACTTTGGTTCTTTCTAACACTGTTTAGAATTCGGTGACCAGAAAAAGTTTTATTTTGAAAACGAACGAGAGATATTTCTAATAGTGAAAAAAAAAAATCAACATCACCAATATTGGGCGATACTGAGAAATATGCCGATACCATATCAACATTATGATTGTACGCTTTTTTAAAAAAAAAAATACACAATTAAAAATTGTGGAAACATCTGATTTGATATTAAAATTTTATTTATAAAATTGTAAGATTTCTTTAAATTACTCACCCAACAATTTTCCAGTGTTAAATAATTTCTTTCTGTACACATCACAGTTTTTTGTAGTATCATCTCACTCTTATTTTTTTATTTTTTTTTATTTTTTTTAATAAAGGTTTATTTCTACATGCTACTGTTCCGCTGACAGTTCGTTAGCAAACTTATAAATACGATTATACATATTATATATTGTAGAAACATCTTCAAGTATCGTGATTTGATCTTCTTGTCATATCGACCACCACTAATTACCAATAATATTTAATTATATAATGTGTCCGGTAAATATCATGTAGCTGTAATCACCACTTATTAGACTTTTATTTATTTTATTGTATAACGTTGTATATTTACATTTTGTACAGTATATTTTGATTATTTGTTCTTTAGTTTATGGAATTTAAGACACTTGCATCTTGTACTATTCTAATAAAAAAAATTCATGTTCGAGTTGTTGTAGTTGTTTATTTACCAATTAAATGAAATTAAAGTTTGTTTAAGATGGTATTTGATATGTATCTAAACATACGCCAGGGAAATACAACATTGTAGACACACAAAACACAAACATCTGAAACACACTTTCATGTCCTGCTGTAATTATAGGCCCAAGAAAAACGATGGGTTCTGAGGACCTCGAGTTTATAGCGTTTATTTTATCATGTAGAATCATCGTATCATCACAAGATACACACGTAGATGTCTAATAATTACAGGTCCCGGTAGTATATCCCAGTTCAGGACCTTTTATTGACTTTTAAGTCTATTATGGCCATGATGTTCTTTATCATCGGTGTGCCCGAGTCATAAAAATATAAAATGGAATGCTGTCTTTTTCAGAAATCGAGGCGAAGGAGGCGTGTACGTGGCTCCGTGCCGCCGGTTTCCCTCAGTACGCCCAGCTCTATGAAGGTAAGAACCCCATTTTCCTTTTGGATGGATTTTCCTATTTTATGAATAGCAGCTTTTGACAGGAATAGCCGAGGGTGTGTATGTAGGTCACACACTGGGCCTGAGCTCGTAATTGCTGAATGAACGTCGCTGTGTGTCCTGACGCACGTCAGCACCCAGGAGAAAAAAAAAACAACAACAAAAAAATAGAAAGTCAGTTCTCGTGTTACGAAATGAGGACATTTGGTTTGAAGTTTTTAAGTATTTAATACTGAATCTGGGCCATAAATGATATTCGTAGATTTTTCTGCCAAACTTTTTTTTGTTTTTGCGTAATTACAAAACGCTATTAGGAGCTAAATTCACACGATTTCTATTTTCCTCGCTACATCTGCAGTTTCTCTCTCCCTCTCTCTTTTTTTTTTCTCTCCCATCCCCCTTTCCTAAAGCACATTCCTGAGTTGGCTCAGGTTTGTGTTACGTCTCCTGTCTTTTCTTTTCTTTTACATATAGAAAGGCATGTAGTAAAACACACACACACACACACAGGGGACAAATAAGTTAATGAAGCAAGGAGTGTGAGACATGTGATAGCACACCTCAGGCCTAAGTACCTTCCACGCGCACACACCCACACGCATGCGTGCACGCACACGCGTGCACACACACACACACACACACACACACGTTTTGTTTGGATTCTGACCTGCAGCTATGTTTCCAGCCGACACGTGCTGCACGCTCTCACATTCTAAATCCCTCACACACACACACACACACACACACACACACACACATACACGTGTGTATGGGTGTGTGTTTGAGGGTTGTGAAGTTCACATTACTGCAGATAAAGTTTCTGATAATAGAAAGTGAAATGTGTGTGTGTGTGTGTGTGTGTGTGTCATGCACTAGTAGTATACTGTCTCTCTTTTTTTCTTCTCTTTCCCTTTCTGTCTCACTCCCACCCGTCTCTTTTTTTTTTTTTCCACTGCCACCTCTCCATCTCTCTTTTAATTGATCACCTTTTCACTTCATTCCCTTGCTTTCACCCTCCCTTTCTACTCACTTTTATTCTTTCTCTTTCATTCAGTCTGTTTTTCTGTCATTCCTTCGGTTTTCTCCAGTCTCTTACTTTCCATGCCTCCTTGCTTTCCTCCCTCCTTACCTGTTTCCTTACCCCATTCCTCTTTCATTCCTTTTCTCACTGCATCTCTTCCACTTTCCATCTCTCTCTCTCTCTCTCTCTCTCTCTCTCTCTCTCTCACTCTCTCGCTCTCTCTCTGTCTGTGTTACATTATCATTAATGGTTGTGGTTTTGTTGTGAGTGCTGACTGAGACAGGGGGTTTACAGACACACAGACTTCTCAACAGCTTCTTGAGTACCTATTGTCATTCCTAATCCCCCTCCCAACACACACACACACACACACACACACACACACACACACATACTCACCTCTTCTGCATTGCAGCTGTATTTGTTTGGCTGCATGAGATGCAACTTCCTCTACTGTTTTAGCATAGGTGTGTGTGTGTGTGTGTGTGTGTGTATGTGTGTGTGTGTGTGTGTTTGGGTCTCTCCTCCCCCCTTGACTCTTTAATCCCTTCTTGAGAAGGGACCTCTTTTGTTTGGAGGTCAAAAAGTAAATTTAGCCGAGACTCGCGATACACAACATACATCATAATGTTTAAATATGCTAATAATGTATAATAAATAATCATATTTATAAAACATGTGAAAGCATATGCATGTCACAAATGAGAAAAAAGTTTAAATATTTGCTTATTTCACACTCTTGTTTGTTCTTCCAACATGGTTTTGTAATACTAGGCACGTTGATTTAGAGCTGTGATTACATAATGCACGGCTGCCACCCAGTCAGAAAGGAGTATTTACAGTAGCCATGGTGTAAAATGTAATTACACCAGAGCAGTATTGAAAGCTAGATTGTGATTGGTCAGAAAGTGTTGATTAATTTTCTAGAACAGCAGCTCTGACAGAATTGCAGCTTCAATTCACAGGCTTATATTAATGCGCTCGTTCTAATACGTTATCGTTTCTATAGTAACAGCTCGTTCCACATAAAGAAATATGTCGAGTGGCGAGTTTTTTTTTTCTTTTTCTGAGGAGACGTTTAACATTTAACATTTCCAGAAGGAGTCTCCAGTGTCAGCACTTTAGACCTGTAACAGTCACAGGTAAAGCTGTAACTTTACGTTTTGCGATATCTTCAGGACAGAGGAGTTTACCCTTCTTTGCTCTTTCTCTGTAACATGACAAGTTGTGATAGGTCCCGTTCTCACTTATAGCAGCTAACTTGTTTCATGGACATTCCACAACATAAAATGTAACTATAAATGGATAAAAAGTATGACATGTTCTTTCATAAACAAAAAAAAATGCCATTGTTGCTGTATATTACGTAAGGTTACACAATGACCTCTGTCTCATTCTCTCATTTTTAGATGGTCAGTTTCCCATCCAGATCTCGTCAGTCACCAGAGATCACGACTTTCTGGATCGAGATGCCATCGAAGCACTTTGCAGGTAAGCTATGTAGAAACGCACACACACACACGCTCACATTCTCTCTTTTACACACACACACACACACACGCACGTCTATCAACACTTGTCAGATTCCGGAAACTTTTACTGCCAACTAACCTGCAGCCTTTTATTGCCAGTACATCTCTCTCTCTCTCTCTCTCTCTCTCTCTCTCTCATCCACTTTCTCTCTCTCTTTTAAAAACAAATTAAGACAAAGCGGAACGACAGATGCCTGAGAGCCAGCAAACTTCTCACTTCTCATACTTCTCATCTTACTACAGTAACGCTGTACACATTTGGCCAGAATGTGAGAGAAAGACAGGTTGAGTGAGAGAGAGCGAGACAGACCGAGAGGAAGAGTCGTGTTTCTAAGTGAGCGAGGGGGTCAAGCCAAGCCCAGCTGGAGTGCTCAGACATCTGGAGGCCATTTCGTGGTGCCAGCCCCTCTGAGCAGACACACATATCTAAAAGCCCCTAACTGAAGGTCACATGACCCCATCCAGGTGGCGAGCAGGATAAGCCAGGCGTCTCTTTTGTGGTCTTGTCACCGACCATTCTAACGAGTTCCTTCTCCCTTTTTTTCTTCTCTTCCTCTCTTCTTTCTGACTTTCTGTAATCTGGAGCTTATCCCTCAACAGCTCATTATCAGGCAACACTGCTGTGCTCATTCTTTTTCTTTTTTTTTTTTTTTTTTACTCTTTCTTTCCAGAGAAAGTCTTCTGGACATGATTCCGGATTAAGGTTTTTATTCAAGACCACAGGGTTCTTTTCAAATGCGAATTTTTCTAATTTGTGTGTTTGTTCATCATGCAGGAGACTAAACACTCTCAACAAGTGTGCCATGATGAGGCTGGAGATCACTCCTCAGAGAAAAAGAGTAAGTTCTCTTATTTCCTGTCTCCACTTAACCTCATTGTCTGTCATCTACTTTAATTAGAAGGAAAGTTTTATTCCTTCTGGCAGGACTTGTGTCCTGAAGGCACGAGTAAAGTACGCCTGTAATGTTTGAAATGAAAGGTTTGTGTTAGCTTTCCTCTCTTTCTTTTCTTTCTCTGTTGGTTTTGTATTCTTCCCGTCACCACTGATTTTCTCACTTGCCAAAAAAAGGAAGAGGATATCCTGCCCAGTTCGCCGTTATGGGATAGTCCGTCCACATGGTTACAGAATGTGCATGCATACATGTGTTTGCTTACACACTCCGTGATCCGTGATTTCAAAATAGGCGTGTCAGGAATGCATCGACAAACAAGCCGCCTATATAATCACGGTAGAGGCCATGACTTAACCAAATAAGCACAATGTTTATGGAGGTGTTTTTGGTGCACACTACTAGGCCTGAACAATAGCTGCCTTGTCGAGTATGTCTGTGTGTGTCCTGGTATGAAAGCAGATGACCCCAGTGGTGTCGTCCGGTGCCCGTAGCATTAAAGAGAAAGGTCATAAGCTGACTTAAGGAAGTGATTGTGCCTCCTTTCAGGGCGGCAGACTCCAACTATCCTTGGAATGCATTGATCTTCACGCTCTTGTTCATGCCTCATCCCTGTCCCCTTCATTTCTTTTTCTCCTTCTTCAGATCCTCCTCAAGTCCTTTCTTTATAAAGGAAGGTACATTTGGTACAAAGAGACAACGTCTGTATTTGCTGCACTTGCAAATCAATCAAGGAGACTGATTTGTCTTAGCAAATATTCACATTGCTAGCAATATTTTATTCATTATTCAATCCCACTTTATTGAGGGAACTAGGGGAAGATTTTCACACAAGTACCTTTTTTGGTTTCTTGCTCTAATCGCGCTGATCAAAGGCTTCCCGAGCCTCAGGGGCTGTAAAATAACTACCGTGGTGAGTTTTACGAACTTTTTCCACTGTTATTATCCACCATGGAGGAGATGCCTTTGACAGGGATGGCTACTTAAGTATGGGTTTCCTGCTATGAAGAGCAAAGTTACACACTTGTTTAGGTCATCACTAGTTCAGCATCATTAATCATGCATCGGTTCTACAGTTTATATAGTTCATATTGTCAAGCATTCAAGAACAGCGTTCAGTCATCAAGGATATAGAGTAGACCTTTGCATAACTTGAGCGCAAAACCACTGGAATGTAGAACCAAGCCTTGCTGTGGTATAGGTGGGGTTTTAAGTCTTCTGATGGTGTTGGATTCTAATGGGGGAAGGGAACTAGACCAGCCCAAATCTCCAGCTGGAGGGTAACCCCACCAAAAACCCTTTAACCCCCCACCTTTTTATCCCCTGAGGGGGGAATAGATTACCCAGATTAGGGAGAAGGAATGGTGGACATTTGACTCTTGTGACATTGCAAAGGCAATCACAGTAACAGATTTTCCCACTCAGTTGTCCTCAAATTTGCCATATTATCCGCTTAAGTCGACAAGGAGTGTTAGGTCATCAGATTGGAAGTTCTGTAAGGCTAAATGAATGATCCTCAAACTGACCTCTTGTTGGCCTCTCTGAGGTAACAGTTTATTAAACAGATTATGCATCTGACTGTTTCAGTTTCTTCAGACCACACAGACCGCATCTGGTATACTACAGCTAAGGTAATAAAGCCCTTCCAAAAAGACAAAGGCAAATTGTAACACTGAAATGATACTACAAGGGTTGGAAGTTAGACTTGCATAGATGTGGCTATTTCTAATTATTATATATGCATTTACATATATGGGTAATTAAAAAAAAACTGCCATTAAAACAAAATAATCAAACAGGACAATGGTGGCTCAGTGGTTCAGGCTTTGTGCTACCAGTTGGATGGTTGTGAGTTCAAATCCCAGCATTGCTAAGCTGCCATTGTTGGGCTATTGGGCAAGGCCCTTAATCCTCAACTGCTCAGTTGTATCTTGTCCCAAATGTCAATGGCTTTGGGTAAAAGCTTTGACCAAATGTAAATGTCATTGCATGGTTATGTTTGTGGAGCTTTTCTATCCCAGACAATGTTGTTTACCTTGTCAAACTCTTACACTGTATTTTTCTAGAGTGAAGACTCCGATGAAGATGAGCCCTGTGCCATCAGTGGCCGTTGGACCTTCCAACGAGACAGCAAGCGTTGGTCCCGTTTGGACCAGTTGGACCTGGATGTCTTCACATCTCCAGTGGGAGATGCTATTTCTGCCCCTACCTTCCTCTCCTCCCAGGATCAGCACCTGCCTGGGGGCCACCTGCTTCGGGAGAGGGTTAGTGCTAGTGCTGAAAGTGTGCTAACAGATCTTAGTGAGCAGCCAGAGGTGGGATCCTTGCACAGCGCCGGAAGTGGTGGTCATGGAGGGTCACGTAGTGTTACGGTCCCGTCCAGCCCGGCTAACACCAATTCCAATGTCGCTACAGCCTCTACGACCCGTGCTAGCTCTGTTGCTAGTGTTTGCTCTTCTGGGACTTCTGGCGCCAATGAGGATTCCCTTTCCGAAGGGATTCCCTCACCGCTTGAACATGGAACTTTTGCATTTGATGCCAGAACCTTCTCAGGAAGTAGTAGAGACAGTAAAAGCACACGATCAAGGGCCAAGAGCTTCCTGAAGCGTATGGAAAGCCTGCGACTACGTAGTAGCAGCATGTCTTCAAAGCGTAAAAAGAAAGGCGCAGTCAGCAATGGAAGGCTGGAGATTAGCGGTCCAGTGTTGAAGGAAGGTCTGGATGAGGATAAGCTACGACAGCTCAACTGTGTCGACATTGCCACACTGGAGCACACCGGGACCCACAACCACAGCACCTCCTACTCCACACAAACGAGCAGTGGAAGCACAGGCAGCAGCCATTCAGAGACGAGCAGTGGAAGTGCTGTGAGTACACCCAGTCCGATCACGAGGGCACGGAGCCACAGCACGGCAGCCGGCTCAATAAAGCGAGTTGGGATGTACCTGGAAGGGTTTGACCCGTTCAGTCTTGTTCAGGAAAATGAGAACCTGGAGATCCGGAACTGTGGGATAAGGCCAGAACCGAGCATGACCACAGAGAACAACCTACGGAACCGCAAAAGCACTGATGAGAGGCAAGTGGAACATAAGAGGATAGATGAGGAAACTGGCGTGATATATTTTTACCTTCCTGATGGTCACAAACCGGGCACCTTTCCCAAGTCACTTGCCGATGGGGGTTCCTTTCACCGCAGCGACAGCAGACCTCATCGCAGGTCTTCCACCTCATTAGACAGTCGGTTGAGTTTCTATGACAATGTGCCCTTTCCTGAAATTGGGGATGAGGAAGAGGATGAACCAGAGGGAGAGGAGGAGGAGCCAAAGATTGAGGATGTGCTAGAGCGAGTGACTGGCTTGCAACGACTGGTCAGCGCATGGACAGAATCAGGGCCTGGAGAGGAAGAGGAGGAGGAAGAGGAAGGTGACTCAGACTCAGCTTTGGATTCTGCCTCTCCTTGCCCTTCATCACCGTTACAGAACCATTTGATGGAGACAGAGAACGGGAGCGACCAGGAGAGCACAGGGAACCCAGGCGAGCAAGACGACACAGTTAGCGCAAGAGAGAGACGAGACTCTGGTGTGGGAGCGTCACTCACCCGGGCTAACCGGTAAGATGCTAAACACAGACACAAAAACAGAAACATTTGTTATGCTGCAGGTCTGTTCATGTATTTTGAAACTATTTAATGGTGAATGGCATGTACTTTTTATCCATTTATAGCTACATTGAATGTTGTGGAACTTCTACGAACCAAATTAGTTTTTGTTATCACTTAAATTATAGCAACTATAAACAGTTGTTTCTCCTCACCTTCAACTTCACGTTAATAAAGCAAAAACAATTCAGCTTGTTACAAAAGAAAAATTTTACAGCTGACCTCAAAGTTCTGATGTGGACAATCATATGGAAAGCTTAATTATAGCAATAATTCTACATTTTATATTTGTATATTTGCATTGGACACATCAGTGATGTTCAGTATTGCAAGCTCTGCCTGAGTAGTTCCTGTTCCACAGAAAGGTGATTACTCTCAAGCAGGAACTAAAAAGGTTCATGCCCTGGTTCAGGAAAGTGGAAACATTGTAGTGCAGTAGTAGATTTTGCTTGGAAGTGAGCTCAATGTTTTGTCATATTCACTGTTAAATGGTGTGTGTGTGTGTGTGTGTGTGTGTGTGTGTGTGTGTTTCGCAGGCCTCAGAAGCTGCGCTGGCCCAGTTTCCAGAACTCGCACCGGCCGAGTGTGTCGTCGTCCGCACTGCAGCTTGACTGTCAGTCAGTACTGCAGATGAATCTGCTGCAGAAATACAGCCTACTGAAACTCACAGCTCTGCTGGAGAAACACACACCCACCAACAAACACGGCTTCAGCTGGTGAGTCTCTCACACACACACACACACACACACACTCACACACAGAGGCAGGTCTTACAGTGTGAGACAAACACCTGAAGTGTAAAAGTTCAAGGCTCTGTGTGTGTGTGTGTGTGTGTGTGTGTGTGTGTGTGTGTGTGTGTGTTTGCATGGCTCTTCCCTGCTTTGTCTCTTTCTGTTTATCCTCTTTCTGAGGAAGGTGGAAACAGATTTCAGCTGCCCTCCGCCTCTGGAAGTTTCCTTCACACACACACACACACACACACACACACACACACACACTGCACTGAAGTACTTTATATATTTCAACATGATTTTTATAAACACTGCTCTGTTGTAACATTTTGGCTCATTTCAGGGTGTGGTATGATTTTATTTATCTATTTTTTTTTTTTTTTTTTGAGGTTTTGTAATTTAATTAATATTTTGTGTGTGCGTGTGCGTGTGTGTGTGTGTGTGTGTGTGTGTGTGTGTGTGCGTGTGCGCGTGTGTGTGCTTGCATCAGGGCCGTACCCAAGTTCATGAAGCGGATGAAAGTGCGCGATTCGAAGGAGCGGAGTGTGTTTGGCGTGCCGCTGCAGGTGAACGTACAGAGGAGTGGACAGCCGCTACCGCAGGGCATCCAACAGGCCATGCGCTACCTGCGCAACCACGGCCTCGACCAGGTGTGTGTGAGAGATATTCACACACACACACACACACACACACACACACACACACACACACCTTTTACCCAGTTGTGTACCTCTGTTTCCCCTGCAGGTGGGCTTGTTCAGGAAGTCAGGGGTGAAATCGCGCATTCAGGCTCTGCGCCAGATGAACGAATCGTGCGGCACAGAAGGGGGCGGAGTCAGCTACGAGGGCCAATCAGCTTACGACGTGGCGGACATGCTGAAACAGTATTTCAGAGATCTACCTGAACCACTGCTCACCAGCAAACTGTCTGACACGTTCCTGCAGATCTATCAGTGTAGGTGGACACACACACACAC
Source organism: Pangasius sanitwongsei (assembly GCA_037576675.1). Lineage (NCBI taxonomy): Eukaryota > Metazoa > Chordata > Actinopteri > Siluriformes > Pangasiidae > Pangasius > Pangasius sanitwongsei. Next base: position 13,322,779 of record CM075030.1, on the reverse strand, counting down.
ACACACACACCCCTGTTATGATATATTGGTTTAATTTTTGCTTAGTTTAAATTTTTTTTCCATTTTTGAGTAATTAAATGCATATAATAATTTTTTGTATAATTTAATAAAATTTATAATTTTAATATATAAAAATTATAATTTTTATACCTGGTTATATGAAAATTATTTAATTTTTATGTTTTGCTTTTCTTTTGCCTTTTTGCCCTTTATATTTTGCTTAATAAAAAAGAAATATATATCAATTTAATTAATTAATTAACTTTTAAAATTAATTAATTATTTTTTAAAAATCATTTGTGTTTGAGAGACTTTTTTGTAGGCGAATCTCACATTTAGACTTCAATTATTTTTATTTTTTACTTTTTAGTTAATTTTTTAAATTATTTTTAAGTAAATTTTGACGTTTATTTTTATTTTATTTTTTTTTTTACCAAGACAAACTATTTTCGTGATTTGTGATTTTTTTTTTTTTTTACAATTATTTGTCATTTTATTTTTTAATTAACATTTTAACATATTTAAGAATTTAAAAAAAATTAACAGCTTTAATTTAAAAAATAAAAAATAAAAAAAATTACCTTTTAAATTTTTGTCCATCGCCTCTTATAACCAGACAGCGTTAGTGGCTCGGCGTCTCCCCCTACAGGCTGTTCTTAAAGTCAGAGATTAAATCCTGAATTCAGATTTCAGTTTTACTGGAACTTAATTTCAATTTTTGCCTTTTTTACGTCATTGCTGTTTTCCTGGAAATGTTTTCACTCGAAGTTTAGAACACAACATCATGCAGTCTGACAAAACGTTCATGGCATTCCGGTTTCCATCCCTGGAACAGTTTTGAAACAAACGTGCTTTTATTTCTATTTTTTATGGTGAATTTTTACTGCACTCATGATTTATGTGAAAACCAGCTGCCCTGAAAAGTTCTCAGAATCAGGCGTGTGTATGTATAGCTGACCACGGGTCAACATTCCTTTCGGACAAGTGGCTTCTGTGTGTGTGTGTGTGTGTGTGTGTGTGTGTGTGTGTGTGTGTGTGTGTGTGTTTTATTCCTGTAGCCTGAGGGTGGTGAAAACATATTACACACATTCTTACATAACTGACATTTAGCATTCCCCTCTTCATAGCTCTTAAAGTCTCCCTCAGGCGTAATACCCAGCATGCCACTGATTACAACATCCTCCAACACAGGAGTCCATTCAGGCTGCTATATATATTTTTTTTTCCATTTAGGCTCCAAGAACCAGTTTATTACACGAGTTATAAAAAAAAAACGGAATACGATTTTAGTCAAATTGTACTTATGAAACAAGACGACATCATTTTTAATCCAAAACGCCTTTCTTTGGGCTGAAAGCAAACGAAATAATCCATAATACGACATTCTGGAGTTCTCAGACTGCTAAAACTGGAGTAACTTTAATCTACTGCATGTTCAACACACCAATCGTGACTAAGCTAAGATGTGCTAAGCGCTAATTCTGCGTCTTACATTGTTTGCTACAACCAACACGTGTTTGTGACTAATAACTTTAGCAACGTATTTAGAATTTATGCAGATACTGACACGGAGGTGCAGACAATAACAGATAAAAACAGTGATAAATGTCGCTAATTAGCTGAAATGTTATGCTAGCCTGTTTCTCCACATGGGATTAGCAAGAAATTGTACAGTATTTATCAAGTCTAATGTGATCAAATTCATGAAGGATGTTTTAAGGACGGGTTTATTCATGACTGTTCCCATTAACACTTATGTAGCGTTGTTAACAAATCTGTTTACCTCCTCACTTGCTGGATATTCATGCTAACCCTTCAGCTAGCATCACTGTTTGTGGCTTGTGGTTTGTGGCTTGCGTCAGCGTCGTTATTTGTTATTGATTGCACCACTGTGTCAGTATCAGTGTAATTAACTGTACAGTGAATAACAATAAAAATGTCACTAATTAGCCAAACTGTGATGTTAGCTTCTTTTTTTTTTCTCCAGTTGAGATTAGAAAGAGATTGGACTGTATTTAAAGTGAATTTAGGAAGTCTCATACTTGCAATTTTTAGATGTTTATACATTAATTATTCATATTAAACCTCAGATAAGATGTACCTCTAATTTGCAGGATACTCATGCTAATTCTTCACTTATATTGTACCTAGTGAATATTAAACATGAGTGTATTGGGATATAATTAGTCCTGAACGTTTTATTGAAAAATATGGACATTATTTTGACGTTGTGTAATCGATATATCTGTTTCTCTCGCAGTTATTCCTGTGGAGCAGCGTTTGCAGGCGGTGCGTGCCGCCGTGTGCTTGCTGCCTGATGAGAGTCGTGACGCTCTACACACACTGTTGTGTTTCCTGAGCGACGTGGCGGCGAACGTGAGCGAGAATCAGATGACCTGCACTAACCTGGCTGTGTGTCTCGCACCGTCACTGTTTCACCTGAACACGGCGCGCAGGGACGCATCCTCGCCCAGGTAAGCTTGTGTGTGTGTGTGTGTGTGTGTGTGTGTGTGTGTTAGTGTGTGTTTATGAATATATTTTCGAAAAATGATTTCCTTTTGGATTCTATGGTTAACGTTCTATGCATAATGTAAACAATAATGTGTGTGTGTGTGTGTGTGTGTGTGTGTGTTGCAGAGTGATGAGCAGGAAGAACCCACTGGGCAAACCGGACCAAAGAGACCTGAATGAAAACCTCGCCGCCACACACGGCCTCACACACATGATCCAGGAGTGCAGGAAACTGTTCCAGGTTCGACACGTTCGTACTTTTTATTACCGAAGCCCTGAACAGAAAAAGTGCTATCTCGTTATTACGACTTAGTAACTCATTATTTCAAGATATTATTTCATAATTTTCAATTAATATTATTTTGTTTTAGCAGCTCGTTATTTCAAGATAATGTCATTATTCACTCTATCATTATTTTGACTTAGTAAATCATTATTTTGAGATATTATGTCATTATTATTATTATTATTATTATTATTATTATTATTATACAATTATTTTGATTTAATATTAATATTTCAACTTATTTACTCCTTGTTTCAAGATGCATTGTTGTCATTTTGACTTAATATCATTATTTCGACTCAGTAACTTCTAAGTTACTTGAAGATATTATGTCATTATTTCAATTAATCATTAATCTCATTATTGTGACTTTAAATTTTGACGTTATTTATTGAATGTTAGTTTAGAACTCTTATTCCGTATTGTTTCCCAGATCATAATTACGCCAAACATCACTTTAGTGGAATTCAGTAGACACATTTATACCTCTAATGACTGTAATTCACTTAAATGTGTTCAGATACAATTACGTCAAATACAGACACTCGAAAAAACCCACTATGAGTATTATGGAATTCCACAAATTTACATGTTAGGAGTCAAAATAATGAGTCAATAATAATGAATAAAAGTTATTAAGTCAAAACAACGGCATAACATACAGTAGAACTCGAAGCAAATTCACGTGCAAAGTGCAAAGTTCGAAGGGTTTTTTTTGTAGATGTTACTGATGTTAATGTTGTTGTATAAGGAACACACACACACACACATTTTGCAGAATAAGGATACTTTAGCCATATTGTAATTTTTTTTAAACCAGGGTTATGTAAGGTCGTGAACTTGTCTAGGGTTACCGAAGTCCTTGGAAAGTTTGGCACACACACACACACACACACACACACACACACTCCTGTTGCTGGAATATATGAGCTTCATTGGAGAAGCATAAAATAATGAAAGTCAGCTGAAAGTCAAACATAACTATATTTGCGTGACTCAGATCAAGGCTGACAGTGTGACATTATGTGAGAATTCAGACACACACACAAACACACACACCCACACACACACACACAAACACACACACACACACACTTGTAATTGTGGGGACCTGGGTTTTTTTTTGTTCCCACTGTATTTATAGTCAAAAGATCCCCAAAATGTTTAATACACTCACACTATCATGTGTTCACGTTACTATATAATAGAATGTAAGAGCGAGGACACACACACACACACACACACACGCACACTTGTTTCTTATTGACCAAAATAGGTGTACATACTTCCATTAAGGGGATTGGATTTTGTGTATGAAGTGAGAGGACCCCATAAATATATGAAAACACACACACAGACACACACACACACAGACACAGTATTAGTTGCCCTTTGCTTTTTCCGCTAATACAATCTTTTATTGGCTTAAGCAGGGTCATCCTGATCCAATATTAAATCAGTCATCTCATATCCGCTCTCGGCCCAATCACACGCCGCCTGCAGTTCCAGAAATATTCAATAATTTGATTTAAAATACATTTTAAATTCATCTGAACTTCTGAACCGGTTTTGTCTCATCTTAGATAACAGATTTATCTGTTAAAAGGACAAAAAGGACAGGAAAAGGCTGGAAAAAAATGACACACACACACACACAGGAAGAGACAACTGTACCAGGACACACAGCCTCACACAAAAAGGAAGAGGCCATAGACAAGAACAGGAATACACACACACACAAACAGGATGAGAAATAATCACCCTATCGCTGTACAGCTGATCCGAAAACTGAATTTATTGTTTTATTTTCATGCCCTGCAGCTGTAAGCGCACAGCTGGGAGTGTAAATAAGAGACGGTAGGAACGGGACAGACAATAACATCCGCTTTTTTATCCGGATTTACAAACACAAGACGTTTTATTTCACTTTTTTCCTCACAGGTCAAAATGTGATGAGCCAAGCATACAATAACAAATATTTCGTAAATATTTCAGTTTTTTTTTTTTTATAACAAAGTTTTGTTTTATATTCTAAAGTATCTCAGATTTTCAATAAGCCAAGACATAGTTTGCTTCTTTAGCTTGGTGCTGAAGCTCTGAAGCTAATGCTGCTTAAAAAAAAAAAAAAAAAAAAAAAAAAAAAAAAGGAAGTAAGGCTAATGCAAACTGCATGCCTAGCATCAAGACGCATACCTAAAAAGAAATTGTGTTGCTTAATTTGTAATGTTCATAAATTATTTCATAAAATAATCCTGTATTTCTACAAAAACACCTCCAAAAGTGGAACTATAATATTATTAATATCACTTTTAACTTTGGATTTTGTCTGAACACCAACGCTTCCTTTTGATTTTGAAATTTCCTTGTTTGAGATTTTTATAGCGTGCACGTCAGGTCATCGGTAATCCTCCGCGAGCTACGCCGCTCATCAGTAAACCTCGTTTCTGAGTCTCGATGGAAGTACATTCACGTGAAGTTTGTGGTGATACTGAACGTCTCTCTCCATCCGCTTCAGATCCCTGAGGAGCTGTCCCGCTGCAGGAACTCATATATCGAGCAGGCGTTAATTCCCCCACGCATGGAGGATCTGCAGGACGACTCCCACAGCTACAGGAGCCTCGTTAAAGAGAGCATGGACGCGCTGCTTAAAGAAGCCAAGGAAAAGTTCAGAGGTTACGACACCTGCTCGACACCTGAACACGCTGAACTCGCATACAAAAAGGTACGTTCTCTCCTATTAGACTGTCCGAGTGTCAACCTCTCTTAGAATTCCAGGTTCTTGTACGGAAAGTCAGATGCATTGTTGTATCTCTTTTATGGTCCTGATGATGATGATGATGGTGCAGGTGAACGACGGCTGGTCTCTCCGTCAGTGGAAGGTGTGTGTGGACGTGGCGGCTGGAGCGGACGAGGTTCTGCAGCGAATCGTCCGTGAGCAGGAACGATGGGACGAAGATCTGCTCGAGAGCCGAGTGATCGAAACACTCGACAGCAACACGGATATTTATCAGTACATCCGCAACAACATGGCGCCTAATCCAGCCACTGATTACGTGGTGCTGAGGTGAGAGACACACACACACACACACACACACACACACACTATAGATGCATATCTTGTTACAGTGGTAATCTGTGATAAATTCTCTATACATGCATTCTAACTGTGTGTGTGTGTGTGTGTGTTACAGGTCATGGGTGACAGACCTCCCTAAAGGTGCATGTGCGTGTGTGTGTGTGTCGGTGGAGCACGAGGCTGCGCCGGTGCTCGGTGTGCGCGCCAACGTGGTTGCATCACGCTACCTCATAGAGCCGAGTGGCCCGAACAAGAGCCGCGTCACACACATCTCCAGAATAGACCACAGGTACACACACACACACACACGCGCACACACACATCTCCAGAATAGACCACAGGTACACACGCACACACACACACATCTCCAGAATAGACCACAGGTACACACGCACACACACACACATCTCCAGAATAGACCACAGGTACACACACACACACACACATCTCCAGACTAGACCGCAGGTACACACACACACATCTTCAAAATAGACTGCAACTACATACACACACACTCTCTCACTCACACACACACACACACACACACATTTCCAGAATAGAACACAGGTACACACACACACACACACCTAATCACACAAAGAACAACAAAATTATCAAATTAACACAAATTCATGTATCATTTTATGAGGACCATCATAAGTGAGGACCTCTGAGAAAGTTCATGTACAGCAGGTGACATGCTCAGGAGGCAGTTATAATGAAAAAAAAAAGTGAGGACCAGCCAAAATGTCCTCACTGGAAAGGTTTAAAACTTGTGCTGGTCCTCCCAAAGGTGTGTGTGTGTGTGTGTGTGACTCACTCGTGTGTTTGTGTGTTGCAGAGGTCGGTGTCCGGAGTGGTATAACAAGCTGTACGGCCACCTGTGCGTCTCTGAACTGGTGCGGCTACGAGACTCCTTCACCTGCCCACTGGACAAATAAACACACACACACACACACACACACACACACACACACACACACACACACACCTGGACCAATGATGATGAAGATTCTATAAATCACACACGGGCTTACAAAGACGGCATGTTGATCCTTCAAGCTATAGAGGTCAGAGGTCATGACCTTTGCATACTAAGATAAAAGGTCACATGACGGGCCTGAAAGACTGGAATGGACACACCTGCTGCTGTGACATCATCGATGATGTCATGGAAGGACTTGAAAGGGGGGAGGGGAAGGGGGGGGTTTAGGGTGCTACTGCTTCTGCGAAGCAAGACGTGTTCGTGTGTGTGTGTGTGTGTGTGTTTGATGTATGAGTCTGTTGTTGACAAGTGAGACATATTCCATGCACTGGCACCCTAGTACAGAATTGTGTGTGTGTGTGTGTGTGTGTGTGTGTGTAATTATGTTAGTGCATGATTATTTACAGCTCTTTCACCGTATCTGCCCATATGATGGATGGATGGATGAATGTTTATAGATAAGCGAGCGATAACAGAATCGGCGGTGGCTGGAACACCTCGAAAATTAAAGAATGAGTGACGAGAGTACGTCGGCTACACCGGTCCGAGCGCGCTAACAAGAACTGTTTTAAATTCATCACTTGTATAAACTTACGTTCCTTATATTTAAAGAGCTTTTATCTTTCTAGCTATGCTAATAATGTCACTGTTATACAGTTGTTGCTATGGTTGCATCTTTTAGAAAATTGCCCTGCTCTATTCTTAGCCTATAAATTAGCGATCCACAGATCCGATACTGGTTTGTATTTGACGTATTTATCTATTAGCAGATTCAAATTTTTCAGATCAAACGGATGCATATTTAAATCAGCAAGTTTGGATTTGAAGTTTTTTTCCCCCAATCAGCGGATTTAGATTCGGATTTGACGTATTTTCAGATCACTTTCAGATAAACAGATTCAGAATTGTAGTATTTTTAGATCTTTGGATTCAGATTCGGATTTGACATATTTTGAATCATTATTTATGCTTGTTGTCATGGTTACATTCCAGCATAGTTACATCATATTATTATATTATATCATATGATTAATAACGAGTAAGTTTTTGATCATTTTAATAATGATATTATTTAAAGAATCTGAAATTTCCTGTTTACATGCCGTTTACCTCAACTGTTTGTTTAATATTGTTTTAACGTCTGTTATTAACTCTGTTTTGCTTTCAGACATTTATCGCACGCTACGATTATTATTATTTACTAAATTTTACTTAAAGTTTAGTATCTGATGGAACAGAAACAGTTCTTGCTGGTGCACTCGGACTTTTTACAAAGGGAAAACGTTACTGGACCAAAAGCTACAGAGATTTCTCGAGTGAGTGACGGAATGAATGATGGTTGTATTAAAAAAAAAAGCAGGATGTGTTAAACAGAATGACGAGCTAGTTAGAAGAAGATTTGGTAAAGACAGAACGTTGAGTCATGGAGACGACAGGAATAAGAATAAGAAATAAGAATTGTCTGTGCAGGAAGTGCTAGAGAAACAAGCAGAGGGATCGAGTTCTTGGAAGGCAGAGTAGCTTTAAAGCACAATAGCAGCTAAGCACAACATATTTGTCGTCTGTGTTGTCGTTTGTCTGACTTTTTGTATAACTTTGCGTTGATGCTAGCAAGCATCAAGTCGCTCGTGTCGCTTGTGGGCGTGGCCTGTCCAATGTAGGTATACGATTTATACACGTCAATTTTTTTTTTTATTACATGCTTGGCTTCGTACATGCTAACTCCATAAGCTACGTACACACACCAGAGGCACCAACGATCTCTGCTACTTCCTTCCAAGCTTTATTTTTCTTCGTAATGTCTCTATAGACATTTAATGCGAGGTCGTATATGACAGGATAAGATGAGACCACGGTTATACTTTTTTCTTGCATTTTTGTGGGAACTAATTGCAGGCAGGTTGTTAGTGGGGAACTGAAGAAACGTTCAATCACACGCACCATAAGATTGGTCCGAGGAACGATCCGCTTGGATTCGTCATGGCTCCGTGTCGCGAACGTACATAGAAAACGAATGTCACCTGTCACTTTGTAGCTTGCTAGCATGAATGTAGAGTTAGCTAACAGTTACGCAAAATCATCACCTTCCAGCCGCTAGCGATGCTGTTGGCTCCGCCGCCGTGTGCTGGTGACGCTGACGGTCACTCTATCAAACCTAAATGTTCAGTTTAAAGGGATGGAAAGTGACTTTTTTTCATTCTCTGACAGTGTTAATGTAAATGAAGTAATTTTGCAAAAAAACAAAAACACTTATTTATGCTCATAACTCACTCATAAAACAAACAGAAAACATACAGATACAAAAACGCTGCTTGGGTTTTTCTCCACTTAACAATATCTACTCATATCATAATATCGTTCGGAAATATAACGAATTTTGTCCAATGTAAAAAAAAAATCAGAATGTTACAACCTTGTACAGACAAATTATCAGTAATTTCGAACACTTTGCATAACTAAATTTCCTGAATGCCGCATTTTTGTGTCGCTCTGTAAAAGCTTCGCTCTAACGCTGGCTGATCTGCTCCTGTGCCATAAACGTGTGTGTACATTAAGATAACGCATGACTGAACGTTAATTTAAGGCTTTGTGTATTTAAACAGATATATTGGGATTTGATTTTGTATCTTATTTTATTGTAAATGTTACCGCTTAAAGTTACGGAAGATGAGAAAATGGTTTATCTTTTTTATAATTAATATTATTTCTGTACAGATTATTCGCAAAGTGCACTATTAAAGGTATTAAAATCAGCTCTGATGGGATTCACTGATTTTACTGATCTGTACATCACTTTGGTTTTTAGTCTCCCTCTCTCTCTCTCTCTCTCACACACACACACACACACACACACACACACACACACACACACACACACACACACACACAGCTCTGAGCTGATGCGGACATTTCCAGAGAAATCTCTCACACATGAGAATCCCAAACACATCACCATCCTCATAAACCCTGAAATAAAAATCTCTATGTGTCTCTCTTTCTCACACACACACACACACACACACACATTCGCACGCAATGTTGTGGGAAAGGAGGAAGATAAGAGCAGTGAGAGTGTCAGACATTCCTTCCTGTGAATGCACTGAAGGAAACGTTCCCACATGATAAGTGAAAACAGCGTGTGTTTAAGATACACATGTTTATTTTACTAACGAATCGGCTAACATACTAGCCTAGCTCACGCTCCTACTCTCTAAGAGGTTGTTTCATTTGACTGTAGTTTTGGATGTGATTTGACGTCATCAAAACATTTTGTCCGTGATGGGCCAACGAATGTGACGGCGAAGCTGCCAGACAGGAAGTGAGGCTGTATCTCAGCAACGTCTTCGCGCACTGACGTAATTATGGAAGTTATTTATTTATTTGTTTATTTATCACCAACTATAGACAGTATAGACATTACCAGAGTGAATTTGGTGAACAGTAAAGACTGTTTGTGTGAAATAAAGGAGGGATTTGATGACCCTTCTGTATCTCTGTGACTGTTTACATCAGATCAACATGCTTTCTATAAGATATGTGTTTACACAAAACCAGAGGGGATTATTATAATTATATTAATTATATAATTAGATTGTTATTACTTCTATTATTATTATTATTATTATTAATACACATCATATATACTTTATATATAAACTGTTATTTCAAAAATAATATTACTAAGCTATTAATAGAATATTTTTTTTACATACATAGCAATATACGTATATGTCTCTGTGGTAAAAGCCTTGCCTCTGGACTTAGCAACTGCTGGTTTGAATCCAGCTCATGCTTGGTATGTTGAATTAAAATTATAGACTTTTGTGACATAAAAAAAATATTAAACAGAGATGGTGTGAGAAGTTGCTGGTTCAAGTCTGTGCAGATAACTTACTTATATGAAGGTGAAAAGGTCTATAAAACAGGCAGTTTGTGTGAGATCCTGTGGCTCATGTGGATGAGCGTCGCCTCTGGGTTGCGAGGTTGCTGGTTCGAACCCCAGCTGGGACTCTAGGATATAAATGTGGATGGCTGAGGAGCTGATGGCAGTGTGAGTGATGCTGAAGGTGCAGGACGGCCTGAGTATCTGGATGCCAGACCCCCCCATGGGAGGAGAAAGGGGTTATGGTGCTTGATGAGAGAGTGTCGACTTAGTTTTGCATAATATGGGACCACTGTGAAAACTAAGTCGACACTCTGTCATCAAGCACCATAACCCCTTTCACCTCCAGCCCTGGCCCAGGGGGGGCAGCTGCCCGGATATTACCCCCCCCACCAGTACACGCCCTCACACCATCCTGCACCTTCAGCATCACTCATGCTGCCATTGATTCTTGAGCCAACCCTATGCATATCCTAGAGTCCCGGCTGGGGTTCGAACCAGCAACCTCTCAACCCAGAGGTGATGCTCATCCACATGAGCCACAGGACCTCACACACACAACCTGTTTTATAGGCCTTTTCACCTTCATAAGTCACTGTCACGCAGCTAAGTAAACTGCACCAACAGCACAAAAAACTGCCCTTTTAACGCCACCTTCTATAGTTCTCCACCCACAAAATCAAGTAAAGGGAGAAGCTGGAGTTAAATTAGCAATCTTTGCAAGCCCAGGTAAAGCTTTTACCACAAAGCCACCAAATCCCAACACAGACACAGTGGTATATCATCCATATATCCATTGTATAAATATACGCTATAGATCGTCTCCATCAGTGAGCAGTTGAAACCGTCAACAAAATAGACTTCATGTGAAACTATAATTAATTTCCTGGTTACACAATTGCACTTTTTGACTATTTAGTACACCGTTATAGAAGGGATTTATTTATAATCGCACTATCCGGTGTCACCCAGATGAGGATGGGTTCCCTTTTGAGTCTGGTTCCTCTCAAAGTTTCTTCCTCATATCGTCTCAGGGAGTTTTTCCTTGCTACCGTCGCCTCTGGCTCGCTCATTAGGGATAAATTCATGAATTTAAAATTCATATCCTGAGTGAATATATTTCTGTAAAGCTGCTTTGTGACAATGTCCTTTATTAAAAGCGCTATACAAATAAAATTGAAATGAATTGAATATATATAGTGTTTGTTTTATATTATCTATAAAAGTCTTATGTATTATGTGCATTATCTAAATAAGGCCTAGTAACAAAGATGCTACAGAGGAAAGATGCTAAAAAAAAATATAGAAAATTAGGTTTCTGAGTTTTGTTTCATATTTATTTTCTTAATTTAATAGAATAATATTTTTAAATTAAGCATTACTTGTAAGTTGGTAGCTTCAGAATTAAAGTAATTATAAAATGGCAGCTACAAGATTAGCCTTATAAACCTTTCAGTTTGACTGGTGCAAAGAGAAACGTTTTAATTTTCTGAAATGTTATTACTTTATGTTATCAGGTATCAAACAACTTCTGTATCATTTTCAACAGAATCATGGACCTAGTTCACTGATCAGTGTTAAATATCATAACCATTTATGTTAATGGAGCGACATCACGAACAGTCACCTGTAATATTTTTCCTTCTACTCAGAGTGAATAACAGATGAGGCTGAAATACTAACGTTGCCCACAAGAGGGAGCCACAGGATAATAAATCTAATCTTTTTCCATCCATTTCCATCAATTCTAATGGCTGAGTAACTCAACATGTAATAAAAAAACATATAGAAATTAGATTAAATGCACAGAACCATGGTTCTCAAACAATATCTCCTGAGCTTTATAAAATTAGTTTAATAGTTTGAACAGCTGAATAGTTTGTACGAGATAAAGGAAGGACGTTGTGTGTGTGGAAAGCTTAAACTCCTCTGTCCTGAAGATGTTAAAGCTTAAAGTGCTGATACTGGTGACTCCTTCCATAAGTGGTACATAAAAGTTGTAGAGAGTAGACGAAGTTTATATCACGCAGAATTATGAGGACAGCGATCAAGGCACTGGATACGACCCAGACAACACGTTCAGGGTCAGTATGTTGCTCCTGAGGCAAATTAAAGCGCTTGGTAAGGACGAGACATGCGATACGTTGTACGATCCCAGATTATCGCTCACTGCGTGCGAATTGCTCGACTATCAACAACGAGTCGCACGCTTACAGGTCGTATATCCGGACACACCAGGTTTGGTACGACTGATGAACGCCGATAAAATGATTAATGCATTTTTAGCTTTCTATTACTGCTCAGTTGGTGCAACTCATCCACAGTCTGACGCAAACCCCAGATGCGAGCCGCACAACAGGATCAAACTGGAAGTTAAAGCGACATCAGACGGACACGCCAGGATCACATGGAGTGGCATATCAGAGAACTTCCTGAAAATGGGCATGAAAATCGGCCTCTACGAAGAGGAAATGAGTAGAAATCCATTAGAACTTTGCGATCTTGACAGATGTCCATATGGTTCCATAGACACGAGACTGATCCTAAACCCTGGGCTTCGGAAACCTGAAGGTATTCCTGAGTATTCCTGGTTCCTCGTGTACAATTTAGGGATCTCATCTCATCTCTCAGATGAGGACAAACTCATTATTAAGGGTCCTGCATTTGAATAAACCAACGGAGTTCTTCAGACCAAAATCAACGGCTCTGATGAGAGCCTGCAGCTTTTTGCCAAACACGGTTCAGCATGCGCTCGATTTTACGTCAAAAAGTCCTTCACCGATTGGAAATCCGTCTTCGAAAACGCGTGATGCTAAGTAGTTAGTTACGTGACTTCAAATTTTATTTTTCATTTTCATTTTATTTCAGGAACTCAAAATGTTAGTTTATTACAGGCTATTTGGCACAAAGCCAAAATGTCAAGACAATGCTTTTTTTTTTTTTTTCCCAATAAATTCACGTGCAACAACCTGCAGCTATAATTTTCTAGCTAGTAAAGTTTACACGCTAAGGCACCCTACCACATGCTAACATCAAACTTCACGGAAAGAACTTACTTACCAAACCACAGAAAATTTATCTGAAAATTATAAACCTGTGGAATGCTTCTTCAGATTAAAACACTATTATTAATCAAGCAGTTCTAAGACTTTCAAGAATCTGAAAAAAACTACTTATAAAATAATTTAAAAAAAAAGAAATATTGCAGTAACTCACAACTCCAGTCCTAATTTGTGTTAATGTATTTTTAAATCTTTATTTTCAACAATCATCCATTTTCTCATTTATCATTCACAAACAGGATTCAGCAGTATTGAGACAATTTCATCTTTTAAAAAAAAAAAAAAAAGTGCAACAGTTACAATTAAATTACAATTAAAATTGTAATTTAATGTAATTTCATTTACTATCGAAACATAGGTCAGATTAGAAATATCGTAAAATCCTTGACCTGAACATAAAATTGTGTTCAAATCCTTATTCACATTTTCATTTTGTAATTTACGTCTCGCTTTATTATTTTACGCGACGAGTTCTGACAATTTCCATAGTACCATAGTAACATGCTTCGACCAGAATCCTTATTGCAGTTGTGTGTTTTGAGTGGTATACCTACATATTCATTTTTAAGTTGTAATTAGGACGTTAAAGTGTAAATTATGAAGTGTACTATATGAGGATTCACAGGAAACACATTATTAGTATTATTTCTCCTTAAAATCAATACTAGTCAACTAGTCAGTTGTTTACATCGAACCGTAGGTCAGATTAGAGATTGTGTTGTTTTTTTGTGTGTAGTGAGTAGCGAGTGAGGAACCCTATCCTCAAACATTGTTTTGTAGATTGAATTGAATTGTAAGCAAACTGTTCTATTTCTGAGTAATTTCTATAAATCCTAATCAGTGTCTTCACAAGCAAAACTTCACTACATTGTCCCTTTGCATGGATAAAATTACGTGTAAAACGTCAAGCAGCTTTAGTGAGTAACACTTTTTACAGTTGAGCTAGCAGCTTTCCCTTCTGATAAATCTGCTTTAACGTGTCTCTAGAGTGAATTACATTATAAACCATATTCCTGTTTACGTTATACGCCATTTTAAGGTTAAAAGCAAGCTAAAGTTGAGCCAAAGTAGTACAGTCTAGTATTAATTAACCTCTGATTACAGGCGACGTGGTTTCTGAAATGAAGCAAATGCGAAAAATGACACATCGTGACAAACAAACGCTAAAATAAATCGTAAAATATATCTAAGAACCAACATTTATATTAAAATCAATGGAAGCGCCCTGTTAGTCAGCGCTTCAGCCTTATAACCGGAGTGGTGCTTAACAGAATTCTTGACTTTTATTGAATATTATATTATATTATTAATTTTACAATAAAATGATCACGATGGATTTTTGGGGGACGAGCAATCTTGATAAAGTGCATGCATTGCGTAAAGGAATGTTCTGGAGAGACGTCGAGGGCCGAGAGACGTGTTTAAGCTTTTACCACGGCATGCAGGGGCTCGGACAGTCTCGGATATACGACTCCAACGTCCCCTTAGACACCTCCATGAGAGTAGTGTATGCAGTTAACTACGAGAGATAGAGAGAGAGAGAGAGAGAGAGAGAGAGAGAGATAGAGAGAGAGAGAGATTTATTAGAAAAATCACACTCTTCCAAGACATCAGAATCCAACAGCACTTAAAGAATAATCACGAGACTTACTTTGTTTAAGACTGGCTTAGTGGACAGGACGTCGTAGACCGTCTTTATGGAGATATTCTGCAAGAGAAACGCGACATTGTTTACACAAAATCAACAATAAGAGAGATGATAATTGTGTTACGTGTTAAACTGCACGTGTCAAATACATATCACGTAGTTATGGCTGTCTCAAATGCGCGCGCACACACACACACACACACACAATTTGCTATTATAAGAATTTTTTTGAGCATATGGTGTTTGAACACAAACTAGCTACTAGATAGCTACTGGATAACCTAATTTATATATTTTTTTCAGTAAAATTAAGCGTATTTGGAAAAAAAAAATGTCTTCCTTCATCCTCTAAAGCACTTGATGACAGACTTTTGATCAAAACATCATGTTTCACTTAATCTTTACTACATCTGCTGTTATTACTGAAGTAATAAGTGGATTCTTTTATAGACAGACAGGTAGACAGATAGACCGATAGACAGATTTCTATGAAATTCTGCGTATTTACTCAGGAAAAAAAATGAAATGTACAGACGTTGGAGCGAACAGTTACATGTTCCTGATTTGATAAATAAAATTTTATAATTTTTTTTATGTATGTTGAGATACTCACAGCCTGTGTGGTCCGATTCATGCACTTCATTGCCGGAGTTCTGCGGTTGTCGAGGAACAGCGGCTCCTTCCAGTGGTCATAATTCGTCTCCAACACGTACCAACGGCCCTGCTTAACATCCAGCCTGAAACACACACACACACACACACACACACACACACGCACGCACGCACGCACAAACACAGACACAGACACAAACACACACAGAGATCATTACTTCTTTATATACAGTTGGTAAAATGAAATAAGTATACATGGCTGAATTAGCGGTGTGTGCATGTGTATGTATGTATCTGTGTGTGTGTGTGTGTGTGCGCGCGTGTTTGCTCACTCCAGAGGGTTGAGGTTGTGTGTTCGGGAGCGGGTGATGATGCACGCCTCGCCGCTCTGGTTGCCTCCCAGAATGAAGTAAGCAGGAGCCAACAGCTTCGTGTCGGAAAGCAGCTTCTTAGCTTCCGCATAACTACAGGAGTCATAAACGCGCTCATTAGATAAACGTTATTAAAGAATAAGAATAAATGCTTACCTTAAAAACCTGTAATGCCAATGTGCATTTGTAAAGCGAGCTGGCCTTCCGTTTGAGAAGGAATTAAAATGTAGGAAATTGCTGTATTTGGAAGCTTGAACACTTTGCTCATGGTCCAATATCTTGACTAAAATTAACAATAAAACAAATAACTAAAATACGACTGAAATTATTCATCACTTTCTTCAAAAGACTAAAACAAAATCCAAGGTACTAGCTTCTAAAATTAACACCGCGTTACGCATGAGTCAGTGTTAGTATTAAAGCTGTGATGAAATGCTGGCTTCTGATTGGTCAGATACAGGAAACGGTCAGAAAATACCCTTTTATGGAAGTATCAATATACTGAGAGAGACCATCTGTTCCCAGATCAGTGTTCGTCTCTCTGGGTGTGTGGGCGATATGATGATATGTTACATCTTTATATATTATACTGTATAATATTATAATATTGTGATAAATGATAACAAAAATATAATTACAAACTGACTGGATGGAGCTGATGTTAAAACGTACTAAAATTTTTAAAAATAAATAAAGTAGTTAATAAAAACCTTTTTATGAATAATAATCAAATATATTATTCTTTATGACTTTATAATAATAAATTATTATTTATCACGCATCGTAGAAATGCCTTCGTTATGTGTAATCTTACACTGATTTGTCACCAAGCATAACTCATAACGACTCTTGAACTCGTTTTATACCTGGTGGCGTTTTCCAAGACGGAGCGAGTCAGGAAGCTCATCCACATGCCGTCTCTCTTCCCCAGGATCCACTCCAGAATTCCTGCACAACACATTACAGATTTACACGACTTTACTGAACCCAGGTGCTGATCTCTCGGGGTGACGTGCTGACACCAGGAGAACGTTCTTAGTGTGTATCTAGTCGTGAACTAGACCACGGGAGTCAAACGGGAGCGAGTAGGTGTGGTCAGACCATAGGCCATGGTGGTGGGCGTGGCCAAAACATCTACAAAAACATGATTTAAAAATAAAACTCCTGCGCACATTTCAACATAGTCTTCAAAGTCGAGTACAAAACTGAAGAATCAGATACTGGACACTGGACTATTCTTGGCTGAGTGACTATATTTGGCGCAAATTGGAAACTTTGTTAATTACATTTTAGGGCAAACTTTCCCTTTAAGATCAAAACTGTGATTCACGTAACTGCAATTATTACAATAAATCACACTGTTATATTAACAAAGCTGGAAAAATGCTGGAAAATATTACTTTGAATCACGTGCTAAATGACTCCTTTTGAACTATTCTTTTAAAGTTTAAATGATTCCAATGAGTCGATGTTGACAGATTGAAAAGAGAAATCAGTTTGATTGGAGTGTTAAACAGATCTGTCGTCATTCTAGAGGTTCAGTTACTGTCATATACGTGCTGATCTAGGATCAGTCGTCATCAGCATCTCCTTCTGAACGACTCTTTTAAACGAGCTCAAATGATTCAAAGGAGTCAATATTAAAAAGAGGAATCAGTTCGAGTTTAAGACATGGTGTCATTCGGGAGGTTCAGCTAATACCACACAGAAGTGTAAATCTACGATAAGTCAACATCAACAACTCCTTCTGTATGACTCTTTTAAATCAGTTCAAATGATTCAAATGAGTCAATTTAGTCAAATTAAGGGGAAAGTGTTTGATTGGAGTGTTTTCATCTTTATAAAGGCAGACTGAAGTTAAATAAATCTAGATTTCTTCTAGATGTTCAAATGATATCGTATAAAAGTGCTGATCTACGAGGAGTCATCAACGACTCCTTCTTAACGACTCTCTTAAACGAGTTCAAATGATTCAAATGAAGTCAATGTAGTCAGATTAAAATGGGGAATAAGCTTGACTGGAAATATATGAAATTCTTGTGTACTACATAATTCTGCAAGCATGATTTAGTATTATTATTATGCATGTATGATTTTATAAATAAAGCTCTGATGAAATGCTTGTCTGTGATTGGTTAGATACAGCAAACTGGCAGAATATTAGGGGCAAAGCTTGTATCATTGCCAGTATAATGAGAGGGATGAGCTGCTCCCAGATCAGTCAGTGTTCATTTTCAACAATCAAAATTGCAAAAAAAAAAAAAAAAAAAAAGCTTGATGTTTACTCTGAATCATTTAAAACAAATGACTCTTTTTGAACAGCTAATTTAACTGAGTTCAAATGAGTCAATTTAAATGACTCATAGCGTAGTATCGTCATCCTGCTGATCCTGGATCAGTTTTCTCTTCAGATCTTAATGCACATGCAAATGTACGGATGGGAAAGGAGCTGGTCCCAGATCAGTTACATTTCTTCTTTTCGGAGGAAAGTGTGGGATGAGATGTGACTCACCAATGTAGCCTCCATCCAAGCTGAATCTCTCGTTCATCGTGAGGGTGAAGACGTGCTTTAGAGAGAGAGAGAGAGAGAGAGAGAGAGAGAGAGAAAAAGAGAAAGAGAGAGAGAGGGAGGAAATCACGAGGTTATAACGCAGTCTTGTGACACCCACCTGCTTTAAACTAGATGATTCCTTTTTTTTTTTTTAATAAATTGCAGAACTGAAAGTCAGACAATGAACAAATAAAAGTGACTTGCAACACTGTAAAATCCGAATAGGTTTCCCATGTGATATCCTGTAATGTGTGTGTATATATGTGTGTGTGTCTGTGTGTGTATAATCTATACTAACCTCATTCCTCTCACTTTTTTGGTTCTGTTAAATAAGAACGTTCGCTGTAACGTGATAAGACTCACAGAAGAAACACGGTATCTAAAGTTCAGTGTGTGTGTGTGTGTGTGTGTGTGTGTGTTTAAAGTGAAAACCATCAGCGTGGTCTGACTAATGTGTCTTCACTTTATCAGCCGCAGTGTGTGTTAAAGCTGCGTGAGGTGAAAATGTGGTTAACGTGTGGGCTTCATTGTTCTCTGTGAAGGAGTCACACATCTATTACACTATATTAGAAAACAATTAGCTTCCATTATGCTCAAAAATACAAATGTTAGCATTTATTTTGCTCTGTTGTACAGCTCTTAGCCTCTATTTTGTTATTAGCATCTAGAAAATATCCTATTGTGTCTATATGGTCATAATAGCATCTATTATATTTAGTTAAGAAACAATTAGCAGCTTATTATGTTATAATGCAGAACTATTATGCTTTATTGTATAACTACCAGTGTATATTGTGCTATATTATAGAAAACTAATTAATTTTTTTTTTTTTAAAAAGTGTGTTACAGGCTGGATGCCGGTGAGCATGCCCACGTAGCCGGCGAAGTTTGTGGATTTGAACGCGGTGTTGTTGTTCCTCCTGAAATCCACGTTCACCAACAGAGGCTTCAGCTTCTCCGTGATCACCCACGACCGGTTCTGCATGTCCCAACTACACACACACACACACACACACACACACATTAAAAAGCTAAAACCAGGATTCTACTATCTTCACATTGCTGTTTACGTTGTTTTTTTTATTTTATTAAGTTGGTTACAATTAGAAAATGGAAAAAAAAAAAACTAATTTAATTCAATTTGCTTACAAAGTAAAAAACTATTTAAAAAACAAAAAAACAAAACACTTACCCCATAAAGAGTCCGAAGTCCATATTCCGAGCATGAATGAGGTTTCCTGCACCAAAAAAAAAAAAAAAAAAAAAATTAAATTCTTAGAGATCATATTTAAAACACACACACACACACACACACACACATACACACACAATATAATAAATAAAATGTGTCATTCTGTTATAGTAAAATCATCCAAAACAGGTTGGTGCGATGAAGCGGAGTTACTGTTACCGACCTGTAGTTGATTATTTTCCTATAACAGCACGTCCCGATGAATTTTATTCCGCTTACACCACAGCAATTTTCCAACACTAACAATTATTTATTTATTAAGAATTACACTTCATACTTTCAGCAATTTGTAATTACATTTACTCTCTGAAATTAATAAGACAAAAAAAAAAGAAAGAAAAGCATAAACTCCTTTGTTCTGAAGATGTCGGAAAACTTAGTTACAATCTGTGACAAAGCGCTGACACTGGAGACTCCTTCCATAAATATTAAATAAATATCTTCTTGCAAAAAACTTCACCACATCAATGTTTTTTTTTTTAATCTGTTTATGAGGAGCATCCGCCCTGCAATTGAGCTGTTACTATAGAAATGATAACATAATAGAACGAGCGCATTAATATAAATCTGTGATTTGCAGCTGCACTACTGTCGGAGCTGCTTTTATAGAAAACGAATCAACACCTTCTGACCAATCACAGTCCAGAATTTGACAGTGCTGTGGTATAACTGATTACACAGATGATTATTATCTGCTTACCATGAGGATCTTCAGCGACCAGCGAGGTGCACACGGTGAAAACCTCATAGAAAATGTTTAAAAGAAGGGTCTCACCTTTAAAAACAAAGGCAAATAAAAGAAAAATATACAGTTATATCTACAGCTAAAGTAATTGGATGCTTTTACTACACTGCTGTTTTATTCAGGAGGAAGCACCCCAGGTAGGTCCTAGACAATAACGAACTTGCACATATATAATAATTGAATTTCCTACCCAGAGGAACTCCGGATGTTGTTGCGATTCCTTTAATCTCTTCGTTGAAAGGATATGGGAGAGTGTCAATCATCAAGGGCTAGAAGTCAAACATATAACAAACCTGTCACTACATCACCAAGGCAACCTTGGATACACCAAGTGAATCCAACACCTACAATGTCTCTGTTTATGTCCATTAGCTGTCCATTATTTGGTTTATCTGTGATGCAGGAAATAAAAATAAATGCCAATGGATTCCACCCATGCATGGACTCTCGACTATCTTGCCTTCTAAAGTGGAATAAGACCAATCTCCTTTTCTGCACACACTTACCAAAGCCTCGTCAATGAGCTCCTCCAGACGCCCACTAGGGACAAAGGCATCTGCCAGATCTCTGACGGCCTGGACCAAGCTGACCATCTAAATAAAGGAAAAAAAAAACACAGACTCGAGACCTCCTCTATAAACAGGGTGATAAACCACATGAACAAAATATTACCCTGAAATGTTCAATCAGATGTGGACCACAATGTGGTAAGACATCTATATCAAGTATTGTAATTACAGTATTTTGTTCGTGGTTTATCAGATTACTATTATGAACTAATGCTATTGATCAAACACTGATATTGTCTTTAGGTGCCAGTCCAACACTAACACAGTCACTGGCATCAGGAATCGGTCCAACACTAACACAGGCATCAGGAATCAGCATTAAGTATCGCTCTGACACCAATACCAGCAACAGGTATCGATCCAATCTATCCATTGACACTGGGTTTGGGTATCAGTCAGACTCCAATACTGACCTTTGTGTCAAGTTGTAACTGATTTTGTTAATACAAACAAATGTCAAAATCTATAAACCCCAAATTAGCAACTGTGGTAATCATCATTACCATAGCAACAGTGATCTCATAGGGGTCAACTTACAGCATCCTTCTTATCCGTGATGATTTCTGTCCATCTTTTGCTCGGGGGCAATTCGAGGTTGATGGTGTACCAAGGGACTGCACCTTTAAATCTGAAAAAATAAATGACCTTTAGGCTGGTAAAAAGTACGATGTGCCGTTCTTTAACAAATAAAACTGTAATCTTTGGAAAATCCATCAATAAGTGTTTTATTTCTCTTATACTACAGCAATTTGCAAACAATTACAATGTTTTATTTATTAAAGAATGTCACATAATACTTTTATCTGCTTATAGTTACATTTTACCGTTGTGGAACATCTTTGAAACACGTTAGTTCCTGTTTTCACATGTGTTTTAGTCCTTACTTGCAGCATGTGATACTTCATAGCCAGTGGATAGCCGGTGGACACAGACTAGTCTCACATCTCACAGAATAGGTGGACTGAACTGCTACAGCTCAATTTGCACATTTGTAAATGTTACTACTGCTATCTTCTTATCGAGAAGCTTCATCTCGTTTTGCACACTGTTAAATGTTACAGTTGCTATTATTATTGTGTGTGTAATATCTCAATTTGCTACAGGTTACTATACTATTGTTTTGTACATAAGTCAATATTGCACACTCGCACATAGAGATATACTACATTTTACTGCTACATGTGAACACATTACTGTTACTATGTGTACTATGATATAGTTTTGCACAAGTCAATATTGTACACTCACACAGAAATGTACATATTCTATATTTCTATATACATAATCTACATTTCTATCTCCGAAATTTTATTTTTACAGTTTGCACTTGTCTTGGCATTCAATGTGGACACCAAAGAAAGAATTTCATTGTACAGGGAAACTTGCTTTCCTCACTGTGCACATGACAATAAACGGTTGGAACTTGAACTTGAATTTGAACTTCAGTGTCGCAAAAGTCAGTGTCGCAATAACAATGTACAGATGCAACAACACTTACGTTGGGCCGCTGGGTGGGTACATCCCCGTCCGGCAGTCCTCTGTGTACTGCAAAAAAACAAACAAACAAACAAACAAACATAAACAAACATCCAGATAGAGTCAGACAGGTGTACATGTAGTTAGAAAAACAGACAAATACAGACAGACGGGCTGATTGACTGATAGATAGATAAAGACAGACAGATAAACAGACAGACAAACAGACACAAATACATACACATCGATAGACACACACATCCACATCGATAGACACACACACACACACCCCGACAGTCATCCACACACACACACCCACACACATCAACAGACATCTGTCTGTCTGTGTGTGTGTGGATGTCTGTCTGTGTGTGTGTGCGCGTGTCTGTGTGTGTGTGCGCGTGTGTGGATGTGTGTGTGGATGACTGTCGGTGTGTGTGTGTGTGTGTGGATGTCTTTCTTTGTGTGTGTGGATGTCTTTCTTTGTGTGTGTGGATGTGTGTGCGTGGATGTCGGTGTGTGTGTGTGTGTGGATGTGTGTGGATGTCTGTCGGTGTGGATGTGGATGTGTGTGGAGGTGTGTCGGGGTGTGTGTGGATGTGTGTCAGGGCGTGTGTGTGAATCTGTGTCGGTGTGTGTGTGTGAATCTGTGTCGGGGTGTGTGTGTGGATGTGTGTCGGGGTGTGTGTGTGGATGTCTGTCGGGGTGTGTGTGGATGTCTGTCGGGGTGTGTGGATGTCTGTCGGTGTGTGTGTATGGATGTCTGTCAGTGTGTGTGTGTGTGTGTGTGTGTGTGGATGTCTGTCGGTGTGTCGGTGGGTGGATGTGGATGTTTGTGTGTGGATGTCTATTGGTGTGTGTGTGTGGATGTGTGTATGTGGATGTCTGTCTGTGTGGATGTCGGTCGGTGTGTGTGTGGCTGTCTGTCAGCATGTGTGTGGATGTCTGTCGGTGTGCGTGTGTGTGTGTGGGGGGGGGATGTCTGTCGGGGTGTGTATGGATGTGTGTCGGTGTGTGTGTGGATGTGTGTGTGTGGATGTATGTGTGTGGATGCCTGTCAGTGTGTGTGGGTGTGAGTGTGTATGTCTGTCGTGTGTGTGTGTGTGAATGTCTGTCGATGTGTGTGGATGTGTGTGTGTGGACGTCTGTCGATGTGTGTGGATGTGGATGTGCGTGTGTGTGTGGACGTGTGTGTGTGGACGTCTGTCGGTGTGTGTGTGTGAGAATGTGTGTGTGTGGATGTCTGTGGATGTGTGTGTGTGGATGTCTGCCGATGTGTGTGTGTGGATGTCTGCCGATGTGTGTGTGTGGATGTCTGCCGATGTGTGTGGATGTGCGTGTGTGTGTGGATGTGCGTGTGTGTGTGGATGTGTGGGTGTGGATGTCTGTCGGTGTGTGTGTGTGGATGTGGATGTCTGTCGGTGTGTTTGTGTGTGGATGTGTGTGTATGTGGGGATGTGTGGGTGTGGATGTCTGTCGGTGTGTGTGTGTGTGTGTGTGTGTGTGTGTGTGTGTAAGGGTACATGTGCATGTCTGTCCACACACATTGATAGACACACACATCCACAGACCCACACACACATCCACACACTACCACACATCGATAGACACACACACATATCGAGAAACATACTCACATCAAAAGACAGACAGACAGACAGACACACACACACACACACCTACAGACATCCACATACAGACAGACATCTAAACACACAATGACACACACACAGACAGACATCCACATACATCAACAGACATCCACACACATCAACAGACATCTGTCTGTCTGTGTTTGTGTGAGTGGATGTGTGTGGATGTCTGACTGTGTGTGCGTGTGTGTGTGGATGTGTGTGTTTGTGGATGTCTGTCTGTGTGTGTGGATGTGTTTGGATGTCTGTGTGTGTGTGGATGTGTGTGTGTGTGTGTGCGCGCATGTGGATGTCTGTCCACACACACACAGATCGATAGACACACACACATCCACACTCGTGTTTGTGGATGTGTGTGTTTGTGGATGTGTGCGTGTGTGTGTGTGTGTGTGGATGTCTGTCCACACACACAGATCGATAGACACACACACATCCACACTCGTGTGTGTGGATGTGTGTGTGTGTGTATGTGTGTGCGTGTGGATGTGTGTGTGTGTGTGTGTGTGTGTGTGTGTGTGTATATATATGTGTGCATGTGGATGTCTGTCCACACACACCCACACAAAGATCGATAAACACACACAAACATCAACACACACACATTGACAGAAACACACACACATCCACACACACACACACACACATCCACATCGATAGACAGACACACACATCAACAGACATCTGTGTGTGTGTGTGTGTGTGTGTGTGTGGGGATGTGTGTGTGGATGTCCGACTGTGTGTGGATATCTGTCTGTGTGTGTGGATGTGTGTTTGTGGATGTCTGTCTGTGTGTGTGGAAGTCTGTCTGTGTGTGTGTGAGTATGTGCGTGAATGTGTGCGCATGGATGTATGTGGGTGTGTGTGTGTGGATGTGTGTGTGAATGTGTGTGTGGATATCTGTCGTTGGGTGTGTGTGGATGTGTGCATGTGGATGTCTGTCCACACACACACACACACACACCCAGACAAAGATCGATAGACACACACACATCCAAACACACATCGATAGAAACACACACACACCCACACACACTCACATCCACATCGATAGACAGACACACACACACATCGACAGACATCTCTGTGTGCGTGCGTGTGTGTGTGTATGGGGATGTGTGTGGATATCTGTCTGTGTGTGTGTATGTAGATGTTTGTCTGTGTGGATGTGGATGTGTGTGTGTGGATGTCTGTCGGTGTGTGTGAAGTGAAGTGAAGTGACTTGTGGCCAAGTACGGTGACCCATACTTGGAATTTGTGCTCTGCATTTAACCCATCC
>CM075030.1:13236404-13296724 GCA_037576675.1 Pangasius sanitwongsei | reverse complement strand
ACAAAAAGGCCCACAGACAGGCCGACAAAAAGGCCCACAGACAGGCCGACAAAAAGGCCCACAGACAGGCCGACAAAAAGGCCCACAGACAGGCCGACAAAAAGGCCCACAGACAGGCCGACAAACAGGCCCACAAAAAGGCCCACAGACAGGCCCACAGACAGGCCCACAGACAGGCCGACAAAAAGGCCCAGAAACAGGCCGACAAACAGGCCCAGAAACAGGCCGACAAAAAGGCCCAGAAACAGGCCGACAAAAAGGCCCAGAAACAAGGACCACAAAAAGGCCCACAAACATAGACACACACACACAATGAAAGATAGATAGACACACACACACACACACAGAAACATAGACACACACACACACACACACACACACACACACACACACACAGAAACATAGACACACACACACACACTGAAACATAGATAGACACACACACACACACACAATGAAACATAGATAGACACACACACACACACACAATGAAACATAGATAGACACACACACACACAATGAAACATAGATAGACACACACACACACACACACACACACACAATGAAACATAGATAGACACACACACACAAACACATCGACCGACAGACAGACAGACAGACAGAGACAGACAGACACACACACACACACACACACACACACAGAAACATAGATAGACAGACAGGCCCACACACACAAATACACAAAATATTTACATGCACATATTCATTAACAAAACGTCACTCACCGGAGGAACATACTGCAGTGACACGAATCTAAAAATCCACAAAATCCACAAAACTCGGAGGAACATCGCCACAGTTTAACCAAACACCACAAACACACAACACCGAAAAACAGCTCCGCCTCACGCGCCCGCAGTGTCATAAACCCGGAAGTGCATGTGCGCGTGACCGCTCAAAGCGGAGCAGACCATTTCAGAGACGGGGGGAGGAGAGGGGGTATTTGTTTATTTATCATATAAATAAACAAATAACGTGTAAAAACGTTATAATAATTTAAAAAAGTTAAAATAATAATAATCTTATGCAGTTCTAGATGCAGAATGAGGATTTTAGTGTTTTTGCAAATATTTAAATAATATAATTTGTATATTATTCAGTAGTAAATGAAGTTATATCATTTTAATATGTTAAAAAATAAATAAATAATCCCAATTTCAATCATGCAACCAGATTATCATTAATTAATTTGTTAGCCTCCAAAATTAGTTGTGTACAGCGAAAGATCAATATCTAATTGCTAAATACAATTATACTAAATCTCAGATACAATTATACAAATTAATTATTCTAAAAACAAATAAATAAATAAAATAACAATAAAGCAGTCTGCTTATATTGAATTAAAGGCAATAATACAAGTGATTTAGAGCAAATAAATAAATAAATAAATGTACTTATATTTATTATAATAAGTCAATATTAGTCAAAGTAAATTTCTGTTGTAATAAATGAACATTAGGGTAAAAAAAATTAAGGGTAAAAAAGAAATAAATATTTTAGTGATTTATTGTCGTTAAATAATATAAGTACAGATTTGTTTACTGATTGATTTCTCAGATACAGTTTGACAACTCTGTGTGTGTGTGTGAGAGAGAGAGAGAGAGAGAGAGAGAGAGAGAGAGAGAGGGAGGGAGAGAGAGAGAGAGAGAGAGAGAGAGAGAGAAATACCCTTATTGTTCACTATTGTCAGGTTTCTTCTGCCACCTTGTGGCCTCATCTGGATATCACAAGAGAGCTTCAGAAAAAAAAAAGGTGGTTATAAATAGTGTTCAAAGGCATTATAGGTCATTAAACGTATATTGTAATTATATCTTGTTTGCGTTTCAGTGTAGCACGACTTCAACACATTGGTGAAAACTGAAATGCAATGCACTTCAGAGTCAGCACTTGTCAGCGTTTAATTCTTTAAAAATTGCTGAATGATTCTCACTAAAGAGATAAAGTGATGTACAGGCAATGCATTGAAGGTTCTGCTTTTCAGTGTGTAACTTTTTCGGCATGTGACGAATGAAAAGTGATACAGTGTGTGTATTGAATTTCACGCCTTTTCACAGTTGTGATTGCATTTCTTTCTGGAAACTTCTGCCTAATGTACTGTTGCATTCGTACAGTACATCTTCAGTAACTGCTTTATCCTGGTTTTGGGAAATACAACCAACTAAATTAGTTAGAAAATGTCACTGGCAGGTACAAACAAGTCTAGTAAAAACATGGCTGTGGACATCTCTGCTCTAAACCCGCAGAACAAGTTTATTATTAGTATCAGCATGTCATTTCCTGCTTCTGCTGAACAAAGTACACTGGGATAAGAAGGAAATGGTGGTGAGGATCAACGGACAAGGTAAGAGGACAAATACGTAAAGAAAGGTAAATCCTGGCAAAATTATTTCAAGGTAATATTGTGTAAATGTGCAGCTACAAAAGGAAAAACTGGAAGTGTGAAATCAGCTCCATATCAGTTCAAAAAAAAAAAAAAGTCCACCTTTACTTTCTCTGTATGCTTTCAATATGGTGGCATATATGTTTACTTTCATTTTGCATTTCTTGTTGGTTTTTCTATATGATTTATGATTTTAGGTTGTTATTTAGATCATATTGCTGTTAGACAGATGTGGATATTTTTACATGCTCTATGTTTAGCTAATTTGACATTAACTCAGCGTTCATGCATTAACAGAACACCGAAAGCAGACACAGTTGTAAAAAGTTAATGATCTGTTTTTATGATTTTCAGCCATGATACTGATCTACATTGCATCTGTTCTCGCCTGTTCAGCAGCCGGTAGGTACAGTATATGTAGAACATGTATACGTATTAAACTAAAGCTAGATACACATACACCTGGCCTGTGCATTTGAACTTTGTATAAAAGGTTGTATTCAATTCATTCATTTCATTAATTGAACAATCGCTCACTTAAACTTGGACTCCATTCTGTTAGCTATGATGTAGCATTATGACACACTTGCAGAGGCTCATTAGTAAATACGGTCGTTATTACACGGATACAAAACTCCAAACAGACCGTAACTCCAGCTCAAGATCGAACTAGAGACGCTGGAGCTGTGAGGATAAATGCCAATATGCTGTAAATTGAAGATTTAATGGTAAAAGAACACCTCTTAAGTGTGATATGCACTAAATCTTCCACACGAACCCTTCCTCCATTACCTTTGTCCTAATTGAATGGCTAATCTTATTTGTCTTAATTTATACAATTGGATCTCTTTCTCAATTAAAAAAAATCTCATTAAAATAGTGCATATCAATTGGCGGAACAATTGGAAGTTAAAGGTCAGTGGTTAAGGCTGTGGGCTACTGATCAGGAGGTTGTGAGCTCAAATCTCAGCATCACCAACCTGCCTACTCTTGGATCCTTGAACAAGACCTTTAACCTTCAACAGAGGGTTAGGTGTAAGTCACTTTGAGTAAAGTCAGTTATATTGGCATCTTGAAATTGTCTCTGTTTCCCACGCTAACATTCTCTCAATCAGAGTTCTCCATAGTCGTCCCCAATGCTTCAGTCTCAGCACCATTGGGTTCTTCAGTCGTCCTGCCCTGTGGTCTGTCTCCATCTTTAAATGCCAGAACTTTTGAAGTTCGCTGGTCCAAGCATGGTGAACATGATAACCTGATTCTGCTCTACCAAGACCAAAAGGTCCAGGAGAACGTTGGAAAAGACCAGTACAGGGACAGAGTGTCTCTGATTGGGGAACTGGACAAAGGGAATGTCTCCCTGAAACTGGACAACCTCACAGTAGCTGACAGAGGAGAATATATTTGCTTTGTAAAGAGCATCAGTTGGTATGAAAAGGGCAGTATGAACCTGGTTGTAAAAGGTACGAGGAAATCCAACAATATAGAACTCTACTAGCTACTAGCATGTACCTCTTTTAGCGCTAATTAGTATTTAACTGCATATTTCACAATATTTCTTCTGATTTTCTGAATAATAGAAGTAGTAATGGTACGGAAAAGGGATAGACATTTGTATCTGTGTATAGAATATCTTCTCAGATAGTATCTTGTGTATTTTTTGCCATTTCTGTGTTCTTTATTCAACAAACTCAGTATGTTCACCACAGCACTAGGTGCTACACCCCTCTTCTTACACAATGAAGTTGGAGAAAAGGTGAACATTACCTGTATGTCAGGTGGATGGTCACCCAAACCCACACTCACCTGGAGAGACAGTGCAGGACGAGAACTCCCAAACAGCCACACTTACTACAGAACTGGTACGTGATTCAATTGAATTAAATTTTATTTGTATAGTGCTTTGTAGAAATCTGGATATAGATCTAGATCAAGCCAGAGATCACAATGGGGAAGAAAAACTCCTTGAAGAAGAAATGTTGAGACTCAAAAGGGAATTCACTGTCTTCTGGGTCAAGAGTTAATCCAGGAAAACATGCAGGGTTTTCTGAATAATTTGGAACATGTAAGCATCATGGACTGGCCATTAGAAATTTAATAACAATAAAACTTGTGGTTTGAATGCAAACTCAATAGTTACCAAGCTTTCAAATGGCAGTAAAGAAAATTCCTACAGTTTTTTTTTTAGCTTTAGAGCTAAAACTCATTATAACTCTTGCATTAAATACAAGATGGTTTAAAAACTGGTATTATCATGCACTATAGATGTGTACCATTGCATATCGTCTCCATAATTATTCAAATTGACCTAATAGCAGCATATACAAGGAGAACGAAAGTGGTCCAAGCATGGAGCCCTGTGGCACACCATGCAGAATATCATGTCCTTTAGAGATATTGATTGTCACCTATTTTTCACTTCATATGCATGAGGCCAATTTAGTAAAGTTCTAGAGCAATCACTCCAGTTTCTCAGACATTAAAATCCTATTGAATTTGTTAAAGTTATATTCTCGTTCTTTCTCTTTCAGACTCTGAAGGGTTGGTGAGTGTGAGCTCATGGCTACTTTTCTCTCCATCTGACTCAGAGTGGATCTCCTGTACTGTGGGTTTAAATGGTCAGGAAATAAGAGAGAGCAGAATTGTACCTCTCAAGGGTAAGTTATCTCTCACAATACACTCTTAGAAATAAATTAGAAACTTAGAAAAAAGTTACACCTTTTGTAACTTTAGTATAAATGTTTCTTCAGGAAACATGACCATGTGAGTATAGCTTTAAAAATAATTTAAGGTACATAATTGGACGTTGAGGAGCACTGATGTACCTTTATTCTGAAAGCTAATTAAAGGTATTTTTCAAAGATATATACTAAAGGTACAAAAGATGTAAGCTTGATTGTATCACACCAACAACAAGGAAAAGTATTTCTGAGAGTATATTTACACAGTTTTTTTTTTCACTTTCTGATTCTCTAATGATAATCGAGTTATTAAACAGCAATTTTGTATGGAAAACCTTTCTCTTTCTACCATTTTAGCATATTCTGGTAGACTTTATCTTTTAAATGATGCTTATCTTTTGGCAGGATTCTGGAGGGAAGCGTTCATCTCGACTCTGGTGCTTTCATTAATTGTCCTCAGCACCTTCACTGTTCTTCTGATTTTATTCAGAAAAGGTATTAATGCAATATTCAGCATTTTCACTGATATAAAAAGCTAGGTATATCGGTTATGTAAGGAATAAAACATTTGTTGAAAATAATCAATAAAGAGGTGATGTGATGAAGTAGAGTTACAGTTACCACCCCGAAGTTGATTATTTTCCAATATCAGCAGTTTATGTTGTCTACCATCCATGAAACAAGTTCGTTCTCTTACTTTATAGCAGCTATAAACAGTCGTTCCCTCACCAGCCGGTCTTTTCTCTCTTTTTTGAAGTAAATAAGACAAAAAAAACATGCAGCTTGTCACGTTACTGAGAAACCACAAAGCATAAACTCCTCTGTGCTGAAGGCTTTTCCATGTCAGAAAACTTAAAGTTACACTTTTAAGTAACCTCAAGGAAAACGTCAGTATCATAATCGAGAAAATCACTGTAGTATAATTAATATTCATTGATGGAATACAGGTGCCGAACTCGTGTCAATAACATGATTGTCTTTTCCTTATACAGGTTTACTCCCACATTGTTCATCTCATAAAAATGCAAAAGCAGCAGGTAGCATTTGTCCTTCTCCTCTGTATTCCTTCAGACTAAAACTCAGTACAATGCATTTTAGTAATCTCTATTTTCTTCCATTTCTGTCATACAGCTGATTCTCATGTATCCTTACCTGCAGAGACGCTTCCTCTTAATGCTATAGAGAACGCGAATCAAGGTATTTTTGTTCGATCACAACACTGAAGACGCTCGCTAAACCACACCTCAATTATCTACATTACAATGATAAAAAAACAGATTTGTCTTAAGATGATTTATGGTGTAATTATAATTAGACTCACTGCAAAAATTTATTTATAATGTACCTTCCTTATTGTTTTCTCATTCTGGTTTTTAAGACTGTAAAGTTATTTCCATATATAATTTCCACAAAAAATGGCACTTGACAATAGATTAATGCATAAAAGCATGCCAACATTTTGTTTCATGAATTCAACATGTAAATAAGGAAATGCTCCATGTCATGTGCCTCTTCACAGGTATCGGAGCACCTACTGAAGAACGGTCTTGGAAAGACAGATCTTTTGGTACATCAACCTTCAGTCTCTGTCCTATTTTTGAAATCCATTCACTTGTATGTCTCACAATGTAGATTAAATCTAAACTGATTCTTTTATAATCAACAGTGAGTCTCACACTGGATCCATCAACAGCTCCTACATCTCTGAAAGTGTCCAGGGATCGTAAAAGTGTTTCCTGGGAAAAAACAAGCAGTGATTCTAAATCGAAATTTCCTCATGTTCTGAGTGAAGAGGAGCTAGGTTCAGGGCTGTACTACTGGGAAGTGATGGTTTGGGATAAAGCATCATGTGCACAGCCGAAATCCTCATGGTGTGTAGGAGTGACTCAGAAACCCCACTCAGACCGCGTCCTCAGAGCGCTTTGTTATGAAAAAGGCACTGGCTTATATCCTAATACTCATGATTTCAGTACAATATCCATTGAATATAACATGACAAAATTAGGGCTATATTTAAACGGTGAAAAGAATGCTCTTTCCTTTTTCAATGCAGATAAAACCTCTCATAATCATCTGCACACATTTTATAACATACCACATGGCACATATTTTGCGCTGTTCAGTCCAGGAGTGAAAGATGTAAATCCTGTCAGAATTCTAAATCATCAGGAAATCTCAGAGTCAGCTAAAAAAGTGCATTAAGGCCAGAGGTTTGTTTTCATGTTCAGCGGGTACAACTTCCTGTGTCTATATTAAATCTAATAAAATCAGAGGACCGTTACTCATATTCAGGTTACACATGTGCTTACAGTAAAGTGGATTTTCTGTATGCGCCTTTCAGATTCTGCAGAAGACTGGCGTGTAGCTCACACTGAAGTGCACGATTTCAGTATTAAATCCTCCCGAATCAGAGTGCATAATAATTACTGTAATGTCTGGCAACTTTTTAAAAGCAGTAATGTAATGCCTTACATTTGCTAGTCATGACATTGTGCTTTTCTGTTTTGGTGCATTCTTTTTTTTTTTTTTTTAAATTCAGTTTATATATAACTGTCTCCTGTCTCCTTTCACTGTTCTCTTCAGGTCGATCCATTCTCAACCAGGTTCACATTTCACATGTCATTCAATGCAGTCAGTATTTTACACAACTGAAACAGAATAGAAACATTCTAGGATTGGATTTTAATGAACGACAAATTAAATCACTGCATTGTTTAACTAGTACATTGTGAAACTCCAAAAGAGGAGATGCTGTATACTGGAAAAGGTTTTGAGTTCTCTTGTCTATTGGCAGATCATTTTGCAAATTTTAAGCATTTAGTTCTAGAAAGAAACACAATCATCTGCCGATAGAATAAGAAAATGTAAAGCTTGAAATGAGTAACAATGATTTAATGAATAATGATACAGGTTTATAAGCTTCTAGTTTAAACAGATAGATTGATCAATAGATAGATAGATAAATAGACAGATAAAATCCTTCAATGTTCTATCGAGAACCTACAACACAGTAGTTTCCTATCAAAAAAGCTCAGAACCCTAAGGATTCATTGGATAATTCAAAGAACTTCAAATGGACAATTCCTCCCCAGACCACCAGAGGGCACTCTCACTCATTGCTTGAATGTCTTCTTTTGTTGCCTGCTTCATTTCCTCCCTTGATTGTTCTCACCTGTTTTATGTTTCTCCAGTGAGTTCACTATTTATGGATTGTTTTCCCTCCTTACGTGTGAAACATTGTGCGTGTTCGTGTGTAGTTGTTACGATTGCTGGTATTTTATGTTCCATTTACAGCGTAAGTGTTTTTTTGTTTTCATGTTGAGTTTCTTTTCTTTGCCTCATCTCACTGTAGTTCCTTGTTTTAGTTGTCCCAGTTTTTGGGTCCTTCTCCAGTCTTCGCTTGTTTTTTTTTTACTTGTTTTGATATTAAAAAAAATTCTACATCTGCATCTGATCCCTGGATCTTCTTAAAACCTAGAATTAAATTTAGCTAAGCTCACTTGGTACTGGGTTCATTATTTTTAAAAACAAGGTTTAATGGTCCAATGAATCATTAATGTTTCTTAATTATTCCTAACAACAATAACTTATTTATTTACTCATTTATATAGTTACTTACTTACATATTACTTATTAATTGCTTACTTTAGTTATTTACTTACTTTATTAATAACTAATTATGCATTTACTTGTGTATTTTTCTTCTTATCACTTAATTACATCATTCTTTACGTACATTTTTACTTACTTATTAATTACTTATTAATTTACTTAATTATTTATTACTTCCTTCATTTCTTACTTGAACAAAAAAGCAAACGAAACCAAAAAAAAACGGCTGGAAAAGCTGAATCTGGTCAGTTAAAATGTTTAATATACAACACAATAACATCACACTGGCCAAATTTAAAGCAAAAACAATTAAACATTATAAAAGTAAAATAAAAAAAAGAACGACGGAAACGTTCCTCCTGCGTCACTTGCAGTATCGATCAGCTTTCATCTTGGATCTCCTGTGAGAAAGAAAAGACACACATATGATCCACAATTCAGGAGGGAAAAAAAATCAACAAATATCTCAAACAATATTGTATATGTAGAGTACAGATTTATATTATTGTGTAACTGGCAGTAGATCGATAATCAGTTCTGTGATACGCAACAATATTCGACTCAACATCATTAAAATCTCATAGGAAGCTTTTTTTTTTAAGAGACAGAAAACCTCATGACAAATTTGAAGGAGACAAAGAGCTGTTCTCTGAAAAAGCCATCCCATAATTCTGTGATTTCCATGGAAACATGGTAGAGAAATACATTTAGCGAAGTAAATTCCCAACGTGATTTGTTAAGATAAGTGGATTTAAAAAGCATCATTTTGTGACACTTCTTTCTTCTGTCTTTGCACAAATGAAGAAACATGATGTCTTTCAATAAACAAAATCTTATTTGTTAAAAATAAATAAATAAAAAGGCACCAAGTGTTATAATTCATGCAGAAATAAACGTTTGTGACCTGTCGAGTAAAGCCTCGTGGAATTTGCCTTCAGTCCTGGCTTTCTTCAGCGTGCCGCTGTCCTCCTCGTTCACCCTCAACTTCCTGTCCTGGAAGCTCTGGAACTTCTTCCTGTCGTCCACCAACACGACACCACCACGTCAACAACTAAACTCATAAACATTAACTATATAATATATATATATATATATATATATAAAAAACAATAAAAATATAACGTTAACAATCACACATTACACCAGAGCAGAACTTCCTTTTAAATATATCGTACATAGAGTTTTTTTTTCCATGACAAAAATTCATCAAGTCCAAGCACAACGTCTGGTTTACGTCTTAAACCTCAGCGTGAAGATGAGCAGCTCCGTGAACGGTGTTTATAACATTTATTTTATTTGATTTGATTTTATTACACGTTTGTAGACTAGTGGTTTCCTGCTTACAGACTGGATTTGAGTCTTTGAAAAACATTCGTATGGATTTGTCTGTTGTGAATATTTTATAAACAACAACAACAACAACAACAACAACAAAACTATAGACGAATGCAAAAGTGCAAAACAAATCTATATCTAGCTAAAGGGACATTATAAACACATGAATTCAATACATGAATAAATAAATGAAATAAAAATAATAGAAACACCGTGAAGGGAAACTTTAGTCCATGCTGCAAGAAATCCAAGAGATTTTTTCATATTTACTATTAATATGTTACATAATATATACTAATTATCTAAAGCACGTTCAGAATTTGGACTCAAAATAAAAAGTAAATATAATAAAATAAATATATTTTTATTATTATTATTAATGTAACATCGTGCCAGTTAACATTTTTGACCTTTGTCCTAAGGGTGCACAAACTTTCGCTCTCCAGTTATGCAAAACTATCATTCTGATTCTTATTATAATAAGACACACACATACACACACACAGACAGACAGACACAGACAGACACACACACACAGACAGACACACACACAGACAGACACAGACACAGACAGACACAGACAGACACAGACAGACACAGACAGACAGACACACACACACAGACACACAGACACACACACAGACACACACACACAGACACACACACACAAATCCGACACTCACACATAATTGATCTCGCAGCTCTTGACGTTTCCTCGGTCCTCGTCTGCGATGTCGTCGTTCCTCTTCACCTCCCTCTCGACACACGAGCGGATCTGTACAATCCAAACAAATTCAGAACGCTAACTCTCTTTGGCTTTTGTTCGTATTTCAAATGACGTGTAACTCGCCGCTCACGCTAGCACGCGCTGGGCGATCTTTCGTTTTCTATGCTAATTAGGTACGACATTGTAAAGCGGCAAACCCGAACGATTATCTCGAACGATTCCTCGGATCAGTCCTTTGGTGTGATTTGTTTTTAGTTCCTCGCTCACAACTTTAGATCCTACCTGCAATTAGTTCACGCGAAATGGAAGATAAGCTCACGACCGTGGTATCACACGCCTATCTTGTCGTATGATGTATATAGAGACATTACGAAGAAAAAATAAAGTTCGTAAATAAAGTGGTGAGTGTGCGTAGCTAGTACAGTTAGCCTGTTTTACTCATCTAATTGCAAACAAAGCTAAACGACGCACGTAACATGTAAAACAAACAACTGATTTTTACGCTGGTTTTGAGTTTAACTAGTTAGCTATTAGTAGCTACAACGATTCCTACAGTTTCTTATTAGAACTAAAAATAATCTAAACAGGCTGAGACACAAGTGACTTGTCTCTTGCTAGCGTGAACACTAGAGCGAGTCGCTTTAGGAAATTTGAATGAATTACTACCGGACCTTGACCATCTCTTCGTCGCCGGCCGTTTTGTTTTTGGCCACGATGTCTCCATTCTCGCTGTACGAAATAAAACAGCTGTTTGCTGCCAGCAGAGCCATTTTACCCTGCAGAGAAAATCACACACACACACACACACAGGATAAAAAGTCACTAGTTATTTCATCAAGACTAAATCCGACGTCTCCGATCCGTCTTCTGTTAACGTTGAAACAAACGCTACGGCAGAACAGCGACGTTAAATGAAATGAAGCTAGCGTTACATCCGAGCTGCAGTCTGATTGGCTGCGGGTATTTGATTGACAGCTGCACTCACGTCCTGGAACACCGGCTCCCACTGCTCTCTCGCGCCGATAGCGTCCGAGCGTCCGATCACAACGCCGTCCGAGCTTATCCCCAAATATTTACCATAACCAGACTTCAGAGCTATTCTGCACAGCGGAGAACAGAGAAAAGACTCGCTGATGCATCTAACTTAAATAAAAATAAAATAAATAGAATATAAATAAATAAAAATATCTTTAATAAAAATACATATAATTATTTAAATTAAAAAAAAATAGAGTTAAAAAAAATTAATCCAACTAACTAAGGATAAAAATATATAAACGAAATAAATAAATAAAATACTAAAAAGACACTAAAGACATACGGGATAAACAAAATAAATTCAATATTTAAGTAACTCTAAATAAAATATCTAATAAACAGTGTATATAAACCAAATTAATCTAATTAAAATAAAATAAAATCATTCACAAAAATCAATAAAAGAACTGAAACTAAAAAATAATCAGTAATAAACAAATAAATAAATGTTGACAATTTCATATTCATATATTTTATTATTATTCATATTATTTTATTCATATATTAAATTTGTAATAATATTGAGATAAATTCAGTTATTTTTATAAAAGTGTTTAGATAAAATCACTGAAATAAATCTGGTTAATAAATTTAATTAAAATGTTTTAAATGCTTTTTTTTTTTATTCACCTCGAGTCTGAGAGTTTGATGGCGGTGAACTGTTCCGGTGGATCAGGACCTTCATCATCTACAGAAAAAACAACAACAACAAAATGACAGATTTCTAAAACTGTTATCTAAAAGTCCCTGTAAACAGACACAGGGATATGAATGTGTTATAAACAGGTTATTCAGCACTTCTCCACGTGTTCTACAGTTCTTATAAACACAGCGTTATTAACGCACTAAATCTATCAGGGTTCGTTCTTTACGCAGCTCTAAGAGCTTCTCTGAAGAGAGAGAGAGAGATAGAAAAAGAGAGAGAGAAAGAGAGAGACAGAAAGAGAGAGTGAGTGAGTGAGAGGGAAAGAGAGAGAGAGAGAGAGACAGAGAGAAATAGAGAGAAAAACAGAGAGAGAAAGAGAGACAGAGATTGAGAGAAAGAAAGAGAGACAGAGTGTGAGTGAGTGAGAGAGTGAGAGAGAAATAAATAGAGAGAGAGAGACAGAAAGAGAGACAGAGATTGAGTGAGCGAGAGAGAGAGAAAGAGAGAGAGAGAAAGAAAGAGAGACAGAGTGTGAGTGAGTGAGAGAAATAAATAGAGAGAGAGAGAGACAGAAAGAGAGACAGAGAGTGAGTGAGCGAGAGAGAGAGAAAGAGAGAGAGAGAAAGAAAGAAAGAGAGACAGAGAGTGAGTGAGCGAGAGAGAGTGAGTGAGTGAGCGAGCGAGAGAGAGAAAGAGAGAGAGAAAGAAAGAGAGACAGAGAGTGAGCGAGAGAGAGAGAGAAAATCTTCACCAAAATCAACTCAGCACGCTAATGAGAGCGGAGAGAGAAATCGAGCTCTCTGATTGGCTGCTCAGGGTCTCCATAACGCCGCCCTGAACAGTCGCTATGCTGTGGTTTCTGCTGCCCCCCGGTGGTGTGGAGAGTCGTTTCCCCTCATACGGGAACTTTACACAAAAGACGCGAGGCGAAATGAAATCAGACTCTTTGGCGCTCGTTCTTCTGCAGATCCACAGGTTTTGTGCGAGGTGCGTCACATGACCTCCACAGCGGGACGTCGCTCATCACTCGTGTTTATCTGACATTTGATCCTCACCTCCTGCGTGCGGAGCTCCGACGGTGAACAGACCCGTGTCTAACGCGTGGACATACGACTGGCTGTGCATCTCGATGGCCACCGTGCCGCTGATTTCACCGAAATTACGGACGCTCCACCAGCCGCCTGACACCACACACACACACCACACACACACACACACACACACACACACCACACATACACATACACCACACACACACACACACCCCATGTACGCACGCACAAACATACACACACACACACACACCCCATGTACGCACGCACACACATACACACATTTAATAAGTCAAACTAAAAATGTGTGCAATAATACCTAAAATAATTAAAATGAAATACAATTACAATATATTAATAATAACAATAATACATCACAAAGCACTGTTCTGTAAATAAAGAAATAACAAAATAAAAAACAATAACACACAATGACAAACAATTAAAACAATGGAATAATTAAAATAGCTAGATAATAATAATAATAATAATACAATTCTGTTCTATAAATAAGAATATAAATACATTAATTTAGAAAGAACGCACACCAGCAAACAAATAAAACGTTGAAATAATTAAAATAATTAGACAATATAAAAATGAACGCAACAGAATATTTCTAATATTATTTTCTATGGTAATTATTTATTTATGCAGAAATCCTGGAAACGTACCGACGACATCGACTTTCTCCTCATCATCATCGCGCTTTCTTTTCTTGTCTTTGTGCTTCTTCTTTCTGATTAAACAAACAAACAAACAAACAAACAAACAAACAAGAAATTAACCTGAGACGAAAACGGGCTTCGTCCCAAATCGCGTCTATCAGCCATAAAGTCCACTAAATATGACGTAAACATCCGTCGCATATTAAACTCTACCTAGTGCACCTATAAAGGGAGCACGGCGCCATTTTGGATGCAGCCCGCACTAGTAGTAGCCGAATGCTAAAGCGAACTGCGTATAGCGGCCTAAAACAATAACGCTACTAAAGACTTATAAATAAATAAACTCACCTTTTATCTTTCATACCTTTCAACACGAGTTTAGTTGATTTTACGTTAGAATACGCGGCCATTTTAGAGTAAAGCCCGTGCTAACTACCTAGCAAGCTTCTCGGTTACTCTTCTGAAAATGTATTTCCGGCTAAACAAACCAGTCTACGGTGGCCGATATGGGACCAGAGGAATGAATTTTGATCTCGCGTTTTTTTTAAATGTACGCTGCCATTCAGTGTCTGGAGGACGAAATTACACAAAAAGCAAAAAATCCGAAATTTTATCACAAAAATTCACTCAGTTTTACAAGAAATAATATCATTAATCATTTTTAGTATTAAATTAAAGATCTTTATGTGTGTTACTTCAGAATAAATCAATTTATCACACACCTCATAAGCAGGCATTTAGAAAATTAAAGGTGCAGTTTGTAACTTTTAAAGATTCCTAAACATAAAATAACATCATAAATAATTTTTAAAAATGTTTTTTTTTTAAAAATATTTTATTTTAATATGAATGAATGAAACCAGATAGTTAATTTCTGGATAGTTTAAAAAAATATATTGGTTTTTTTGTTTGTTTGTTTGTTTGTTTGTTTTTCAGCATTGTCATGTAATGAATCTGGATCGTTTCTTTGTTCTTTTAATTTTTCCAGCCTGGAATTTAACCCCTGACTCATTTAACTCCGCCCCTTTTCCCCAACAACTCAGGACACATCAATTCTTTAATTCTCTCTCTCTCTCTCTCTCTCTCTCTCTCAAAAAACAAACAAACAAACAAACAAAAAACAATACTAATTCTACTAAATGATAAAGACAGTATAGGAAGTGAATCTCTGAGAACCCTGAGAACCTGTTCTAGTGGATTTTTCTCCAAAGTGACTGAGCCGCTAACTTCTAACAGGAATAACGACAATACAGATCCAGCCAAAAAAAATGACCAACAACCAAAAAATAAACAAATAAATAAAATCACTAAACACATCCCAAATATTTTAATATAAACATATTTCAGGTTGGACTTTTCCTTTTCCCTTTAACAGCATAATCTGCATCCAGAGCAGCCATGAAAATCCATCTAATCATCTTCTCATCTGCCGTAAATCACCACAGAAGTGAAACGACGCGAGACAGACGTGCTCGCGATCCGACCTTTAAAGCGCTAACATCCTCTCTGAGTAGACACGCTTCAGCGGCGGCCATGAAAAGCTTTTATGCGTGTCAGCGCCTGTGACAGACGTGAGAGAGATAGAGAGAGACGGTGACAGGACAAATTCATCCGTCTGCACATCTAGGTCATCGCTCCGCTAGAAAAATGTAATACATCTTCATTTCGCCTGCTTTCCTTCCCGCTTTGAAAGGCTGTCTCGCTTGGTTTGCCGATGAGTTTGACACTCTGCTTAGCGCTGCTTAGAAGGTCACTCTGAATCGACTTTCAGAGAGTGACAAGAAGTCTGCGTACGCGTTCGTCTTCGTCTCTGCGTGGGTGGAGGCGTGGCTGGGGGCGGGAT
Organism: Pangasius sanitwongsei; assembly: GCA_037576675.1. Taxonomy (NCBI): domain Eukaryota; kingdom Metazoa; phylum Chordata; class Actinopteri; order Siluriformes; family Pangasiidae; genus Pangasius; species Pangasius sanitwongsei. Next base: position 13,280,721 of record CM075030.1, on the reverse strand, counting down.
TTCAGGTTCAAAAGCTTATTCGTAAGGTTACATACAACAACGCAACGTACATACAACACAAATGAATATATACGTCTCACGTAACAATGATTTGCGCAGTAATTACGCTATAACGTTGTACATTCAAGGTCAACGAGGTCATCATTATGATTCCTCCATATTTAACTGAGTTTATTACTTATCATTCTGTACGTAAGACTGTACACGTTTACACTTTGAGGTTTTTCGGTAACATGACAAACTGGAACAGCTGTTTAACGAACGAACTTGTGCCAACATTCCACAATATTAAATATAACTCTAAACGAACGGAGGAATAAAACAGTCTGAAGTGCGCTGTTCTGTAACAGTGACTCTGCTTCGCTACGATGGAGATCCTCTAACGATAAAAGAAAATGAATTTCATACGTTCTTTTTACGTCATCGATCAGCGAAAATGCACTTGTGCACACACTGACATTCTTCTTCAAAGATGGCTTCAGGTAATAAGACTATATTTTTCCCTTTGTTAGCATGTTTTGTTTACGTTTCGTCATCACCGCTACGTATTTGTAGCTGTCAAACGAGTTTGTCGTCCTCCTACTGCTGGATTTTAGACAAGCGTCTGAGATTTTAATCAGAATTTTCTCACACTGAGACACTTTTTCAGCCGTTTGTCGTCAGCCGTCTATGGTCGCAGTGACACTGATATCGTGAGCACGCCAAGTCATTATGCGTTCATTATGCGATTTCAACTCACGACCAAACAATTCTTTTACAATGTGCGAATTTTTTTAACCCGACAGCACAATCAGGCAGAAAATCCTAGAGTGTAAAGCTGTCTTTAAGGAACGATCGGGTGTAGCTGGGTAGATTTTATGAAGAATTGATTTCCTGAGTTTTGTTAGGACCAAATGGAAACTGAGGACCTCCCAGATGCAGGTCTGTCCGTTGTATCCGTTGTACAAAGTAACGAAAAGCAGAACAATCGCTAGCTGAAGTTGCTTTGCAAACATGTTAACAACAGCTACTTAGCAAGCGAAGTAGTTATTTTAGTTACTGTGTCCTGAATACTGAATAGTCTACACTAAACAATGGATTTGAGCTCTTAGCTCATAGTACGCATGTATTCAAGGGAAATGTATTTAGGAACATGATGCTAGTTTTGGATTGATCTGCAGCTCTGTTGGAATGTGTGTGTGTGTGTTTTCCTCTGTATCTTCTCCGTTAAGAGCCTCAGCCGTCTGCTCGCTCCATTACCTCTGAATCCGAGGTGGAGAACGCGTGAGAACGGCGCAAGAGACAGAGAAAGAGAAAATAAATTGAATTTTATGAGCGTGATAAATGCTTTTTATTGCTTTTCGTGTTAGTCGCCATCGTTCAAGCAGCAGACGTGTGCGCTAGACACCTGCAGCCTAGCATGCATGCTAATTTGTGTGATTTATATTGTTGCGTTAGTGCATTAGTACATGAATATAATATCAGCAATAAAACTGGCCTATTAACGAGTTTTATTCAGCACGATGTGATACGACTGATGCTAAATTAGCTACGTGGAATTTATCAGGATAATCAAATTCCATAATAATTAGCATCATTACCATCCACAGGAGTGTTGCATTCTCAAATCTGATTGGTCAGAATTTTCTGTAATAACAGCAGTGCAGCTTTATAGTGTATTTATGTGCTTGTTACTATAGAAACGATAACGTATTTGAACAAAGTGCGTAATCATTGGCGAGTAATTGTTTATGTTTATTTCACGTTCATGGAAGGAGTCTCCAGTGTCAGTGCTTTGTAATTGTCAGAGGCAAAGCTGTCTATTATTACAACATGAAAATGAAGGGACTAAAGGAATGAGTGAACGGTATACCGGCGAGAAAAAAAAAACAGATGCAGAAAGAAACGCATCCGGAGGAGCGACTCGGGGAAAAATCTCCAGGAGATCTCCCACAGGCCCGGGATGAGTTCCGCCAGCTCACTACCTGACAGCTCCGGAGCGTCGCTTTTCTTTTTTTTTCCGAAAGGCCGCAGGTGTAGAGAGATACAGAAACTCCCTTAGGACGAGTTACAGGAGAAAATGTGGCGTATGAGAAACGTGGATGAGGTTTACTGAGTGGAAACCTCCAGAGAGAAACGTCATGTTCCTGTATCTGACAACGAGAGATGGAGAGAGAGAGAGAGAGAGCGAAGTAAATAGACGTAAGAACAGACAGACAGAGAGAGAGAGAGAGTGAAGTAAATAGACGTAAGAACAGAGAGACAGAGAGAGAGAGAGTGAAGTAAATAGACATAAGAACAGAGAGAGAGAGAGAGAGAGAGACGACAGGGAGGGACAGAGAGACAGCGAAGTAAATAGACGTAAGAACAGAGAGAGAGAGAGAGATGATGGGGAGGGAGAGAGAGAGACAGAGAGACAGCAAAGTAAATAGATGTAAGAACAGAGAGAGAGAGAAAGCGAGAGAGAGAGCAAAGTAAATAGACATAAGAACAGAGAGAGAGAGAGAAAGAGATGAGGGAGAGAGATGAGAGAGACAGAAAGACAGAGAGACAGCAAAGTAAATAGACATAAGAACAGAGAGAGAGAGAGAGAGATGAGGGAGAGAGAGATTAAAGCAAGAGAATGAGATACTGACAGAGAGAGGAGATGGAGAGAGAGACAGAAAGAGAGAGAGAAACACTTGAGAAGTGAGAGAGACAGAGAGAGAGAGAAACAGACATAAATGAGAGAAAGACAAAAAGGAGACAGAGAGACAGAGAGAGATACATGAGGAGAGAGAGACTGAGAGAGAGAGATAGAGAGGGATCACAGATGAATAGAGAGAAGGCGAGAGAGACAGAGGAAGGCAATGGAGCCTGAGATACATAAGGAGAGAGAGAGAGAGAGTGAGACAGTGAAGTAGGTAGACATAAGAACAGAGAGAGAGAGAGAGACAGAAAGATAAAGAGAATGAGAGTGAGAGAAATAGACAGTAGTTAATAAAAGGTCTGCAGAGAGAGGATGATGGACAGATGGATGAGAGTGAGGGATAAGTGATGTGAAGGATGAGTGGGAGGTGGATGAAGGAGACACAGACTCTCAGCAAGCTAAATATTCTGCACTCACGGTCACAGCATACACTACTGAGCTGGAAGTGAGGGCGAGAGAGATAAACAGAGAGAGAGAGAGAGAGAGAGAGAGAAAGAGAGAGGAAGAGGGAGAGGGAGAGGAAGTGCTGTGTGTTATTATGGCTCGCTGAGTGATGGACAGCGAGGAGCATGGCTTTGTATAATTCAGGCTTCATGGTGCTTTTTGCTCCATGTTTCACTGCCAGAGATTCACACTTCACCATCCGCAGTCTGTCTCTCAGACGCATCACTTCCTGCCTTACGCAACACTTCAGCATTCTAACACTGGTGGGCGGGGCCTAAGAGGTATAGAATAATACGAAATTATGAAATCAATTTCATAAGTACATCTTTTTTGTAAACAGTATTTCTGTATTACTGTATTACTGGCACCCCATACTGTGTATGATTGAATATTTTAATATTTCAATTAAAACATGCCTTTGAACATTTTCTGTTTCCCTGGGATATAAAAAAAAATATATTTTTAAATCTGTCTGTGAAAAACAAAGACATTTAAACACAAAACAGACAGTGCTGTGCAGAAAATAAATATAAAAATGGATTTAATGGATATAAAAAAAAGACATAAGCAGTTAAAAATGCGACTACTTTATTATAATTTAATATTATATGATATTCTGAAAATATGAAAGTTAAAGTTATAAAGTTTCAAAAGTCAGAAAGAGTATATAAAACAATTATAACGGACATAATATATATGAATATATTCCTAAATATATATAAAAATAAATGAAAAATACATATAAATAAAAATATCTTTAGGCACAACTAAGGTCATAATAAAAAGACTTTATAATATGATTAATATAGTTTTTATAAAAAGTTTCCAAAGTTTCTAAATAAGCATTTAAAAATACCACTATGTATAATATAATATAAAACTTTAATAAAGCCTGCACACAAAATGCCCTCGCATTCACACTAACTGCTTTCACATTCACACAAAAAAGCTCTCACATTCACACAAAATGCTCTCGCATTCACACAAAATGCTTTCACATTCACAAAAAAGCTCTCACATTCACACAAAATGCTCTCGCATTGGCACAAAAAAGCTCTCACATTCACACAAAATGCTTTCACATTCACAAAAAAGCTCTCACGTTCACACAAAATGCTCTCGCATTCACAAAAAAGCTCTCACGTTCACACAAAATGCTCTCGCATTCACACAAAATGCTCTCGCATTCACAAAAAAGCTCTCACGTTCACACAAAAAGCTCTCGCATTCACACAAAATGCTCTCGCATTGGCACAAAAAAGCTCTCACGTTCACACAAAATGCCTTCACATTCACACAAAATGCTCTCACTTTCACAAAAAATGCTTTGATATTCACAAAAAAGCTCTCACATTCACACTAACTGCTTTCACATTCACACAAAATGCTCTTACTTTCACACAAAATGTATTCACATCTATTAGTTTACCTCAGACATTCAAAGAAATTCTCTTACATCAACATAAAATGTTCTGACATTACAAATAAAGCTGCTGAATAAAGTTTTGTGCTTAAATAAACCTATAGAGCTTCCCTACGTGTTTCAGCTCAACATGTCACCCATCACATTCTCATTCCTGCTATTCTTCTTATTTTTGTAAAGGGATGCCAGTACTAGCCTTCTGGAGGTCAACATACTGTCACTTGTGAATAAAGAACTCAGATGGTTGTTCCCATTAAATATTCTACCAAATAACAAGAGAAAATGAGATTTCTACATAAACTCCTGGAGGAAACAGTAAGTGCTTTTATCCTTAATGTCTGTTTTTAGAAATATCCCGGCGTCGACCCGAGCTGACCCCTCGCCCCGCCTCTGCGGTGTTTTACAGTGTTTAATGTGGTCCTGTTTGTAAGTGCGACGCCGTAAGCTGATAGCGTGATATATCAAAAGGAGAATTGTTCACGCCGTTCCAGCCGCAGTGTCCGCCCTATCACAGCACCTTTCACGCTCACACACATCTGAAAGCCTCCGTAATGGTTGGCTCTGGCTATTAAAGCCTCCAGGAGCGGATGATGTGCTGGAACGGGCGGTCTAATAGCGTGTGTTATTGCTGTTTACCCGACTGAGCGATGGCTTCTGCCAGGACATTCATAAACACACACACACCTTTGAACGGATCCTCCTTTGGGAGACTTTCTCTTTACTAACTGAACTAACCTACTAACTAAGATTCTGACATGTACATTGTTCAGAACACACACACACACACCCCTTTGAATGGATCCTCCTTTGGTAGACTTTCTCTTTACTAACTAAACTAATCAACTAACTAACTAAGATTCTGACATGTACATGGTTCAAAACACACACACACACAGATAAAACACACACACACCTTTGAACAGATCCTCCTTTGGTAGACTTTCTCTTTACTAACTAAACTAACCAACTAACTAAGATTCTGACATGTACTTTCAAAACACACACACCACACACACACCTTTGAACAGATCCTCTTTTTAGAGACTTTCTCTTTAATAACTAAAATACCTACCTACCTAACTAACTAACTAACTAACTATCTAAGATTCTGACATGTACATTGTTCAAAACACACACACACACATCTTTGAATGGATCCTCCTTTGGTAGACTTTCTCTTTACTAACTAAACTAATCAACTAACTAACTAAGATTCTGACATGTACATGGTTCAAAACACACACACACACAGATAAAACACACACACACCTTTGAACAGATCCTCCTTTGGTAGACTTTCTCTTTACTAACTAAACTAACCAACTAACTAAGATTCTGACATGTACTTTCAAAACACACACACCACACACACACCTTTGAACAGATCCTCTTTTTAGAGACTTTCTCTTTAATAACTAAAATACCTACCTACCTAACTAACTAACTAACTAACTATCTAAGATTCTGACATGTACATTGTTCAAAACACACACACACACACACACCTTTGAATGGATCCTCCTTTGGTAGACTTTCTCTTTACTAACTAAACTAACTTAACTAACTAATATTCTGACATGTATGTTCAAACACACCACACACACACACACCTTTGAACAGCTCCTCTTTTGAGAGACTTTCTCTTTAATAACTAAACTACCTAACTAACTAACTAACTAAGATTCTGACATGTACATTGTTCAAAACACACACACACACACACACACACAAATTATTACCTGTCTATCACCAGCTTCGGTGTTATGAAAACTCGGAACAATCAAAACGTTTCCACTCTAATTATCACACACGCGCGGTGATAATTAGAAGGTTAATGCCGGCTACAGCGTTGCAGGAAACAGCTGCTTAAACATGCATGCAGAGGGTTGTGAGGTTAAACGGAGTAAACCCTGGCCTGTAATTTGGAAAAAGAGAAGCGTGTCATTCAGACTGACCACAAAATACCATTTTAGAACACACACTGTCTCTGACGTACCGTTAAAGCTGTTATTCAGACATTACCCCTAACACACATACCAAAAAACTCCAAAAACGTTCACTGTGTTTTCACTTTAAATACACAGAAAACGCTCTCACAGTCTCATAAAGTGTTCTTATTTAGTAATGACCCCATCTCTTATGCACACAAAATGCTCTCTCATTCACAGAAAAGTTCTCACTTTCACACAAAAAGCACTTGCACACACACAAAACACTTCGATTTATAGAAAATGGTTTCATATGCAGACAAAATGCCCTCATTGTTGCGAAAATGCTCTCACATTTACACAAAATGCATTCACACTCAATAATTGACCATTTACCTCTTACTTTCATACAAATGCTCTCACTTTCAATCAAAATACTCTCACGTTCATTTCAGAATGTGTTCACGTTAAATAATGACCTCTTACTTTCCTAAAAATGCTTTCACATTTACACAAAATGCTCTCACTGTCACGTAAAATTCTCGCACAGTTAAGAATTTACCTCTACGATTCACGTAACGGTCTCACATGCACAAAAAAATGCTCTCGCTTTCACACAAAGTCCAACAACAATTTCAACAATTCACCTCTGACTTTCATACAAATGCTTTTCCGTTCACATAAAATGCTTTCACATTCACATAAAACACCCACATTTAATAATTTCCCTTTCACGTTCACACAGAATGCACTAACTCTCACAAAATGCTCTCACTTCCAGAGGAAATGCTCTCACGTGCACGTAAACTGCACTCGCATTTACTCACGATGCTCTCGCAATCACACGATGTCCTCACATTCAGGAATTTCCTTCTCTCTTTCACACACCACGCTCTGATTTTCACCTTTTGTCTTATGTAAATGTGAGAGTATATTGTGTGAGAGACAAATGAGAAAATGCCCGAAGTCTCATAGTTGGAGGTTCTGGTGACACGATGCGCAGGTTATTTCCTACATGAAGATGTTTCACCACTTATTCAAGACACATTTCGGGTTCATTCATTCGCCAGGATGTTTTTCGTGACCTGGATGACAGCAGATTATTCGAATGCGAGAGTATTATTTCACGTTTTCTATGACAACCCTCCCCTTTTCATCAACATGAGCCCATTGTGTGTGTATGTAAGAGGTAAAGGTTTAAACTACTGTATATCTTTTACTTTGTCATATACAGAATCTCTCTCTCTCTCTCTCACACACACAAACACACACACACACTTTCACTACAACTCATACTGTACAATGAGTGTCTTGGACTCAAAAAAAGCTGCCGAAAGTTTGATTGACAGCTCTGGAGTTCCTGCCTCCTTTTGTTAACCATGGCAACCAGAGAGTGGAGTGTGGAGCGCATGAAATATCTGTGAACTCTAGGGATGTATGAGCAAGCACCAACGACACACACACACACACACACACACACACACACACAGAAAGAGTAGGTGTTCCAGGCAGCTATAGAAAGCGTTCCTGCATCATTGCACTTCTTTCTGTCACTTCATTTTCCTTTAATAATTGCATTCCAGGATGAACATGGCGTAATTTCCAACAGCGTTACTTATCACCTCATCTTATATTTAAACACACACACACACACACACAGAGTCATATTCCCTCCTGCCAAGGTGTTACGAATCCTCTGAACAATCTAAACGTTTCAGCTCTAATTACCGCACACTGTGTAATAATTAAAAGTTTCATAGTCACCGCTGTTTTGGCTGCCCGTCTTCACGTTCGCCGAGCTGCAGCTGTACGGTCGTCCACTAGGGGGCAGTGTGGAATAACAGGACAGATTTCCAGCATGCTCTCAAATCCTCGCTTTGTTGTGATTACTCAGCTCAGGGTAAAATACAGCAGAAGTGTGAGAAGTTCAGAAATCAACATCAGCGTCTATCTCTGTCGCTAATGAGGGCTTAATATTCCCAGAACTAGCCGTGCTAGCATTCCAAACACACCTTTGGTTTTCAACAAGGACAAAAACATAGATTATAAGACGTTTTTGGACAAGAACATTGCTGATGAAGAACTTTGGAAACTTTCTCGAGCTCTGACATCTTCAAGACGCTTTGTGGAATTTATTTTTTTTGTCGTATTAGCAATGAGTTATCACTGATAGCTATAGTCACTAGTTTACTAAAGGCGCTCACTCGGTAGAGTTGTATACATTTTTGCGTGACTAGCTATTAGTTAGCATCAATCAGATCAACACTTGTTGTTTCCCAAAGCTAATTACGCACGTCCCAAGCAGGGGGCGGGGCCCAGTCTGAGATGCGGGGCCCTGATCAGCGCTCATTTCTGTCATCTTAATATCAAATCTTGTATACGATATTTAGTACTACTACATTGAAGCGTTGATCAAATACACATAAATAGAATTTCAAAGCGTAAAACCAATTCCGATCGTGCTGTGCAAAGTCGCGTCACACACTTTAAAAAAACAAAACAAAACAAAACAGTATGCCTTATATATAGCTCAGATAATGTTTTAGAATTTAGTCTAAAACATTGAAATCAATCAGATGTTTCATTTTTTTAAATTTCGATTTGAAATATTTCCCCTGGCCGCAGGGCCCCCTAGAGGGCGGGGCCAGTTGCATCGCCCAGATGACGGCCCTGATTACGCTTTCAGATTCTGGTCCACAGAAGACAGCAGTTTTAAGCAAATTGTTTATAATTGTATTAAAATTAGCATGGCAAGAAAAAAAAGGAAAATTGAGAAAATTAAGGAGAAAAAAAACAAAAGAGTGGAAGAGAGATATAAAACCCCGAGATGGATAAATAAGGTGACGGAGATGTTCAATAACTGACGAAATATTTTTAACGCTTCCTTCATCTATTAAACATGCCGCTGGATGAGACTCAGAGCTGCTCCAGATGTTCTCAAACCGGCGAGCTGTAAATCATTCAGAACCGCCTGAGCGACTGAACTTTACCGCCGCTAACCAGATGAGACCGTGACCTCATTGTGAATCACTGTGATTTTGTTGCCAAGCTAATGCTAACCCTGACTGTATGGGATATTGATCCTGATGTGAATCACTCATGTTTGTTAGGATCCTAAAGTTCACTGTAACTGACAAAGAAGACATTGTTGTGAATAATGTGATTTTGCTAGCTATGCTAATGCTAATCAGCCAGGGCCCTGACCTCATTGTGAATCACTGATCTTGGTGCTAACGCTAACCTTAAAGATGCGACCTTTAACGTATTGAGTATCAATTATGATCTTGTTGGAATGCTAACGCTAACCCTATAAACAGGACAATGACCTCCTTATGAGATGATGGAAGGCTACTGCTAATGCTAACCAGTCAGGACCTTGCCCTCGCTGTGGTTTTGTCCGGATGTAAATCCTAACCTGAACCATTCTAAACTATTGGGACTATGACCTCATTTTTTTTTCCAGCAAGCTGTTGCTAACACTCATGCTAATGTTTAACCTAAATAGCTGGGATCTTGACTCGACTGTCAGTTGAAACCATGACCTGATGGCTGTGATTTTACTAATGCTAATGCTAACTGCTAATGCTAAGGCAATTAGCAGAGAAGATATAACGTCACTGTATTATGGCTAATCACCTGGTAGTAAAGAAACACATGCTAGCTAAAGCTAATGCTAGCTCTCTGTAAATTTCTATAAGGTTCCAGGACAATAAGGGACTGCGCTGTTATAGAAAGTGTAAATAACAATGTAGACAAGATGTAAAGTATGAATATTTGACCAAAACTGTGACAAAATATAGCTACGTTCAAAAGAACTTCCTCCAAAAGCTTAAGCCGTCGTCTCTTCCTGTGGGACGCAGATGATTTTGAGCAGCTTACAGTCACTCTTGGTTGGTTTTGCTGAAAATGCATCAGGACCGCAAAGAAAACTCCAGAACACTTTGGTCACTGAGAATTTATGAAAGAGATTTGTAACATAAAATGACATAAATCCTCAGGAATGAATTCGCGAGCAGAAGACGGGATCAGAAAGAGGATTGCAGCCGAGAAAGTGGAGATGCCAGTTTGGAAGGGTAAGATAGCAGAACTGAGCTGTGAGTGAGTTAGCATGTTTCAAAATGGAGAGATTTTAATGGAACATTTGTGAAATATTATTACATTTTTTAGAAAAATGGGTTTCTCAAGGGTTCAGCAAATCAAAACCGAATTTAAAAAATCTTTTTTAGCTTGTTAGCTTGCGTCCTTGGTCAGTTTGTGCTTAATTAAAAGTAATCACTCACAAACAAAATTCTTTCCATAACCTTTCATGAAGTGCAGGGAATTTCTTTCTCCCCCACAACCAGTCACATTTTACCCTCCCACACACCCTTTTAGGCTTCATTTGCCCCTCCCACACACCCTGTTAGGCTTCATTTGCCCCTCCCACACACCCTGTTAGGCTTCATTTGCCCCTCCCCCACACCTGTTAGGCTTCATTTGCCCCTCCCACACACCCTTTTAGGCTTCATTTTACCCTCCCACACACCCTTTTAGGCTTCATTTGCCCCTCCCACACACCCTTTTAGGCTTCATTTGCCCCTCCCACACACCCAGTCACATTTCACCTGCCCCTCCCACACACCCCATTTGCCCCTCCCACACACCCAGTCACATTTCACCTGACCCTCCCCCACACCCTGTTATGTTTCATTTGCCCCTCCCACACACCAGTCACATTTCACCTGCCCCTCCCACACACCCCATTTGCCCCTCCCACACACCCAGTCACATTTCACCTGCCCCTACCACACACCCTTTTAGGTTTCATTTACCCCTCCCACACACCCCAGCTGCCCCTCCCACACACCCAGTCACATTTCACCTGCCCCTCCCACACACCCTTTTAGGTTTCATTTGCCCCTCCCACACACCCCAGCTGCCCCTTCCCCACACCCAGTCACATTTCACTTGCCCCTCCCCCACACCTGTTACGCTTCATCTGCCCCTCCCACACACCCTGTTGTGTTTCACTTGCCCCTCCCACACACCCTGTTGTGTTTCACTTGCCCCTCCCACACATCCAGTCACATTTCACTTGCCCCTCCCCCACATCCTGTTAGGTTTTATTTGCCCCTCCCACACACCCAGTCACATTTCTTTCTGAGGTGATCTCAGAAATAGGCTAGCATTTACATATTTCTAACTCCACATTTGTTTTTGGAACACCTGCTTTTCACAAGCCAATCAAAGTCTGATCATAAAACCAAAGTCCCGCCCACCTAAATATGCCACTTCACTCAGAAATACGTCACACTGTGGGAAAGAATGTTTCGGATTTCTGTTTCACGTTGTCGGTAATGGTGCAAGCGTGGTTTGGTAAATGAATGAACGAAACGTTTAACTGAGCAGACTCAAATGATTCTTCTCCCTGTAAAGACTTAAAAATGTAAGGTTTAATTGTGACCGCTAATTAGCATGCTAGCTTGTGAACTAGGTCATTGCACAAACACAGCTGTCAAACTAGCAAAGAAGACATTTACCTTCTTCTGTTTACATCATAAATGAGATTTTAAAGTAGATGTTTTTTTATGTGTAGACCTCTTCTTAGGAGATTTTGGTGAGTTTGAATGTAAGAATTGTTGTTCTGTAGTAGCTATTGTCTTTGCATCTACAATGATGTGGATTTGTATTAGCAATATTACCTAGAGTGCTGACTTTAAATACATTATACTTACGTTATGGAATAGGGTGCCATAACTTTTATTAGACTGTACTGAAACCTGCAGAAACGTAGAAACGTAGAAACATAGCCCCATTATGAATCATAAACAGAGTAAAAGTTGATATTATGACAGCTAGTAAAGTTTTTTTTTTTAAGTCATGTTTCACTTTTCTCTCCATCCTTCTTTATCTCTGTTTCTGTCCTAGAGGAGTGACATTATTTTGACGCAAACATAAGGACCCTCGCTTGCTCATAATAAGCTGAAAAATTACAGCAAGAGAAGCAACACGCTCACCATGTGCCAAACAAACTGCAATTGACAGGGGAAAAAAAGCGACTAATTAATATTGACAGTGAGGCTGTCAGTCAAAAAAGGTCATTTCATAATTTCTAAAGACTTATTTTAATGAGAATTCTGAATTTTTTCATGTAAAGAGTTGAATGGAAAGTCACTAAAACTAATAATTGAAAAAAAAAGTTTTCCAATTGTCTGAAAGTTGTCATATGAGCAAACTGAAGATGATTTATTGGACTGGCAGATGATGGAGCCAGAGTGTGGTCGAGTCATCTTATTATTTCTCTTTAGAATATTTAAGCTGTCATTAGTTGAAAGATTTATGGCATGATTAATGGGGCACAGGGGCACGGGGTTGGAATGAAGAAGGGGTTGTAGGAATGGGGTCGGGAAGATGATGGGGCACATGGGGATGGCGTAAGATTGAAGATGGGGCTGCAGGGATGGAGAAAGAGATGTGGGCAGTGGGCAGAAGCTGGGAATAAAGATGATGTTGTAGGAATGGGGTTGGGAAAGAGGGGCACATGGAGATCAGGTGGGGATTAAGATGAGCCTTTTAGCGATGGGGTAGGAATAAAGATTGGGCCTGTGGGGAAATGAGATGTGGAAGGAAGTGGGGTAGAAAAAAAGATGGGGCTGCAGGGATGGGTTGAGGAAGGAGACATGGGGATGGGATAAGCATGATGAGGTTGCTGGGATATAGTGTGAAAGGAGATGGGGCATATGAGAATGAGGTAAAATGAAGACAGAGCTGTGTGGATGGTGAAGGAGATGGGGCAGTGGGAATGGAGTAGAAATGAAGATGGGGCTGGAGGGATAGGGATGGAGATGGGGCAGTGGGGTTAGGGATGGAGATGGGGCAGTGAGGATGGGGATGGAGATGGGACAATGGGGATGGAGATGGGGCAGTGGGGATGGGATAGGGATGGAGATGGGGCAGTGGGGATGGGATGGAGATGGGTCAGTGGGGATGGGATAGGGATGGAGATGGGTCAGTGGGGATGGGGATGGAGATGGGGCAGTGGGGATGGAGATGGGGCAGTGGGGATGGGATAGGGATGGAGATGGGGCAGTGGGGATGGGATAGGGATGGAGATGGGGCAGTGGGGATGGGATAGGGATGGTATATGTAAATCTATATATGGTAAATCTGTATATGTTTTTTGCACTAAGGATGCTTAAACAATATAATTCCACATGTGAAGTTTTCCTTAACAATATCTTCTTGCTGCAGTTTATCATTGCATTGTCCACGGCGTGATGTTTTCCACTGCCTCCGGAGTAAAGAAAAAAATCAATAAGGCATCGTCGAGGCCGTGTTTGTGAGTTTTCCCACGTTCACTCGATGCGCTATCTTATCTGAGCCCATTACCTCACACCAATAAAGACAGACCGATAGACGCAGCCAAAGCTTAAAGGCAAGTCAAACTGATGGTAAGAATCTGGAGAAATTCCAGGACTGGAACAGGCAGTTTTTAATGAGGGGAAAGATATTTGTGCTACATTTAAATATTATAATTAACATAAACCAATCTGAAATGGATTAACATCTGTAAGGAAGCATCTACATCCAGTGAGGCTTGGTTTTGTTTTTTTGTTTTTTTGGGAAATAACAATCCTGAGCACAAACATTGTGGCACACACACACACACACACACAGACACAGACACGTCTTATCTGTAGTGAGCATATTCTCTGTGATTCAGGAAACTCCCCATGGTCTCACATCTCCGTGTCACATTGCTTGCAGCATTGTGGGTTATTAGTGTTATATATTTTCTCTCTCTCTCTCTCTCTCTCTCTCTCTCTTTCTCTATCTCTCTCAAGGACTTTGCGGCTTTATTCATCTCCACAGCTGGTGGATTGTCACAGCAGAGCCACTACAGATTATGACAACCTGTATTGTCATGTGTGTGTGTGTGTGTGTGTGTGTATATGTGTGTGTCCTTGCTTTATTATTATAAAACACACACACAAGGCACCACATTATGAAATAAACATGGGGATCCCATTCAATAAGATACATCGACAACATACAGATGAGCGCACATACACACACACACACACGCACGCACACACACACACCTACAGTATATGCACTTGAAATTCTGCTTATTGTGAGGACATTCAAAAGATGGCAAATGAAGATTTATTTCATCCACATACCAGAGCAAAATGTACACAGTTTAATTTAGAGTGGCCATGAGACACTAAATCAACACGTCCATGACATTCTCTCTTTGTGCTCATTTTGCTGTGAACGTGACTTGCGTGTATATTTTTGCGTCAGATTATATTTTTCTCATACTCATAAACTCCACCTGCTTAAACTGAGCTAGAATTTGGTCACCTTGTCAATCAAATCAAGCACTTTTTCTTTAAAGAAGAGCACAAATTAGGCAAAACTTGACTTCAAATGAATTTGGAACATAAAATGAGCAAATTTTCTCTTTTTTCTCTTAATTTTTCATCTTTTTTTTTTTTCAAAGAAAAATTCTCCCATGTATTCATTCCTGATCTACTGTTTTATCGTTATTTATTTATTATTTTTTTCTTTCTCTTTCTTTTTTCCTTCTATTTTTTTCTCTTAGAAGTGGCTTTATATATACAGTATATATTACTAACAGTTCTTTATTGTCCTTCAAACAGGGCGGGTTTATTTGGTTTCTATAGCAACAACTTACTTGTATGGCATACGCTCCACATAATCTGAGCTCACATGATAATAAGCATGTGCTGTTATTTAATGAAAAAAAAAAAATCAAGTTATCCTTGATATGGTGAAGTTTTCAATAAACAGGTGTTTATTTAACATTTGTGGAAGGAGTCTCCAGTGTCAGCGCTTTGTAACAGTCAGATGTAAAGAGGTAAGTAAGTTTTCCGACATCTTCAGGACAGAGGAGTTTACGCTTCTTGGCAACGTGACAAGCTGCATTTTTTTTTTGTCTTATCAACTTCAAGAGAAAGAAAAAAAGAGCGATTGTTTATAGTAGCTGCTATAACGTAAGCGAGAACTTGTTTCGCAGATGTTCCACAACTTTAAATGTAACTATAAACAGATAAAAAAAAGTATGCCATTTAATTCAGCATGTTCACGACATGAAAAGATCTCATTGCTCTTTGCCTCCTTTGCGTTATCACGAGTACACCAGTTTCACACTTTTAATAACAGCGAGCAGATGACACACAGCAGTACTGCGAAACAGATGGCTGTCTTGAAGTGCTTTATGAAAGACTAGTATTGTTTCCAGTCCAAAAAAAAAAGCACAAGGAGCTTTATTTGTTTTTTTTTTTTCGATTGCTCCACAAACTTTCCAATACGGAATTAATTCAGCAGCCGCTATTGGGCCAAGTGCGTCTGTGGAAAAGGACCTGAGGGAAAGCAGGCGCGCCATAAATCAGGTGGCTGCTAACAAAGGACTAATTCATGATCCATTCTGATGAAGTGCTTCGTCTGTTCGGTTTGATGTTTAGATTCAACGCAGTGCTGTTAATACACACTGATACACTGGTGTGTGTTCAATGTGTTCTCTCCGTGTGGAGACCTCGGAGAACGCTGAGTGTGTGAATGTGCACGTTTCACTATGTTAAAGCACAGATCCACTCAAAGCTGCTTAGATCCCCCTCCATACACACACCTGTATGTAATATACAGCAGTGAAAACACACACACACACACACGTGATCAAAGTGCCATGTCATCATATTATGCCCTGAAATTGCTCAAGTAAACACACGTGACACCATATGAACAATATGCAATTGCATGTGAAAAGAATTATTCATGTGAGAAAATCACATTTGAAAAAAATGAAATCGTACATAACAGTAAATCACGTGGAAATAAATGAATCGTGTAAAAATCACATGGAAATAAATTAATCATGTATAAAAATCACATGTGGAAATAAATGAATCGTGTAAAAATCACAAGTGAATAAATTAATAGTGTAAAAATCACAAGGAAATAAATCAATCATGTAAAAATCACGTGTGGAATTAAATAAATCTTGTGAAAATGTGAGAATGTGAGAATAAATGTATTTATAGTGTTTCACAACAGTCTCCTCTCTCACTACATGTTTTAGATTAGGGAAGTAATGTGAGAAATTGCTCTATTTTAATCTATTACTTAATTTATTGGTCAAAAACAAGTAATAAATGAGTTAATAGATAAAAAAAAAAAAATCACGCTTGTGCATCTTTTAAGAGATCAGCATTAGAATAAGGACCAGCAATAAAATTTTAACACTAAAGACAAAGGGAAGGACAAAAGTCTTCTTCTTCTTCTTCTTCTTCTTCTTCTTCTTCTTCTTGTCATTGTGTAGTCCTGTGATTATTTCCTTCCACGTCCTCACAAAAATTTGCATCTTACAAAAATGCCAAAACAGGTCTAATAGCGTGGCGGAATATTGAAGGACTCCATTAAAGCTCGGGACACAATTTATCAAACCATGATAGAGGTGCTTTGTGCGTCTGATGAATACAAATGTCGCCTCGTCTGACTGAGGAGTGTTTGACTAGCTAAAGTCTGACCTTATCATTTAATTCGGATCGATACATTCATGTCAACGCGTGGGAACAAAGCGCTGTTTAATTTGCAATGCTGTGCCCCCTCGTACCTTTAGAAAGGTCAAGGTGAAGTATGGCGGTTACACAAACACATACACACAAACACACACACACACACATTAAAATGGAGCTGCAGATCAATGTATGATGTCAGAGTAATTTAGTATAGATCATCAGAAGTCAGAGTGAACATAAACTGCAGGAAACAGGATTAATAGTGCACAGGTTTCTTGATAATACACGACCTGTAAAGATCATCAATACACCAGGATTTCGTCGCTGGCTTGCGTCCAAATAATCACATGTAAAAGTGGAAGGGATTGAAACTGCGATCTCTGGAGTCTAGAGGCAAACATCGAGGAACAGCTGTTCATCAGAAAAGCTACAAACAGGAAGTAGCGCAACAGAAGACATCGTGAGATTAATCCCACCTCAAGCCAAGTGTTCCTGAGGATCCACCTTTACCCTGTCCACGATAAAATCCTTACTCAAGATGAATGAATGAACTTGAGAGAGATTTTTTTTAATGAATAGATGCAAATGATGACCGAAAGCTTAGCTATGTGTAAATGAATTTAGAATCCAAGTCCTAAATCTTGTGGCCTGTAAATGAATTGAAATTTAAAAAGAATGATGCTAATCTCTGTTGTTTCACAATTGCCCAATATTCACATTTTAAAAAAGCATTTGAATACACATCTTTATAAGTTAGCTTTCGATTAAAATATTTTGTCTTTTAGTTATTATTTCCAATTTTGTATTTTATTATTATTATTATTATTATTATTATTGTATCCTAATTTTACACTTTTATTTTCTTTGTTAACTTTTATTGTTCTTGTTGTTATTGTTCTTTATTTGTTTCTTTTTTTTTTCTTCTTTTTATGTTTTTATATTTTGACATGTGAAGCACTTTGAGTTGCATTTTATGTATGAAAATTATTATTATTATTATTATTATTATTATTATTATTATTATTATCAGGGGTCAAACCGGAGCAATAAACTCAGCTACTGACAAAATGTTCTAATGATGTAATTCTTCATGTCAGTTCCTGGTTGTAGTACGAGAAAAAAAACCTAAGTGTAGCGTCATAGAAAAAAAATTCATATGAATTCAACATTGAATTGATGATTTTATTCAACTTTTTTTTGTTCAACTTTTACACACTGTTTGCTTGAGACCATATTCGTAATATCATCACGGACACCTTGCTAGAACTTAACCTGAACTTTCCAAACAAACAAAAAGCATTACAGTAGGGCTTGAAAAGACCTGCCCTCCTTCAAGGTTTCTTCCAAATAAACTTCAACTTGAACTTAATGTTAAATCGATCCTGTGAAAGGTCATTAAAATTTATACAAGTCCAGCTTCTTCGCACACACACACACACACACACACTAGCAGCGTTTGCCAATAATGTGTTCTGACAACTCATTGTAAAAGAAGAAGAAAAATGAGGAAAAGCATTACTTCTCTCTCTCTCTCTCTCTCTCCTCATCTTTGATTTTTCCTCTCAGACTCTAGTAAACAAGTCTGGTTTTTTTTCCCCGAAAAAGACTACGAAGGCAGAAAGTTCTGTGCTGTTTGACACACTCTCGAACAAAAGCAGGGAAACGTCAATAAACGGTGAGCCAAACAACAGAGTAGTGTTTATTTATAGTGCAGTGCTGCTGAAAAAGAAGATCATTGTGAAGGGTGAAACTCAACATGGGTGGATCTTAAATGGGTGGGTGTTTGATGGATTCTAACAAATACCAGGCATTTGGGACACAGGGTTAGAAAGCAACACTAAATAAAACTCTCGCCTTTACCTCCTAGAACATAGATATGCGTTTTTAAAATTCTAGTAGAACCACTCCACTGTAAAACAAAGCTTAATGGTAATAATGTTCTACTATAAACAATACTAAACATGAATACTAGCGCTTTTGGAACTTTAAAAAAAAAAAAAAAAAAAAGGTCTAGTAGAAACACAAGCTGGATGTGAATTAAAAAAAATTCTAGCACTTAAAAAAATTTATATAAAAATAAATTATGATCTTGGAACACTAACTATGAATGAATGAACTTGATATTTTTGAAAAAACAAAAACGCTCTAGTAGGAACTCTCATTATATATGAATTCTTGCATTTGTAACATTAAAAAAGACAGTCTAGAGGGAAAAAATGATATTTGAACAACTGAACACATTTCAGAAGAAAAACAAAGATCTTATAGATATCTTTTCTACACATTGTGTAAGAATAAGAAAGAACGCTACATAAATCAGCGCTCGGATGATCTAAGAATGATCAAAACACAGAAAAGCTAGATATGAATTCTATAATATAAAGTTAATATTCTACCAGGAACTAACTAACTAACTAAATACGAATTGTAGCAGGTGAGACATTACAAAAAAAAAAAAAAAATTGATATGAATTCTAGCACTTGGAACATTATAAAAAACGCTCTAGCAGGAAATTCACCTAATAATTTTTACCATTTAGAGAATTAAAAAAGTGAATTAAAAAATTCTTTCTTAGTAAGGTAAGAAAATGTAGAATAAAAAGATTCTAGCACTTTTTGAAAGGAAAAAAAAGACTTTCTAGTAGGAACATCAACTAAATATATATTCTAGCACATTTCTTTAAAAATGTCTGAGGTTCTAGTAGGAACATTGACTATGAATGGATTTTGGCTCTTGGGCCATTTCAGGAAAAAAAAACGATGTTCTACTAGGTAAAGTACATATAAATTGCTAAGTGTGTAAAGTATGAACACTGACTAGATATGAATTCTAGCAATTGGAACTTTTTTTGGGAAAAAAAATGCTCTAGTAGGAACCATTACTGGTATTTATAACATAAAAAAATGACAGTGTGGTAGAAGTACTGAAAATGAAATCAATGTTTTAGTACAAATTTCAACAAAAAAATTCCAATACTTGTGACACTTTTGTGGAGAATTCATGTGTTGAACTTCATTGTAGGTTGCTATAGTTACCAGGTGGTGAACGACTTTAACATACTGTTTTATCTTTTTTTTTTAATATTTCCTAGTTAAAGTGCACCGTTCCTCAGCTGAGTGTGAAATTGAGGAAAAAATTCATCTTTTTTTACTTTTTACTTGTAGATCTTTTGTTGTTGTTGTTGTTGTTTTTTTTTCTTCTTGGATCTCAAGAGATTCAAAGGATTTACAACTAATAACATCTGAGCAGCTGACTGACATGCAAAACCCACACACACCCACACACACACACACACACACACTTCACGCTTGCAATAATTTCATCACTCCCAGGATTCCCACAGTCTCAGAGTGAGCGAGTAAAAAAAAATGACATAAATAAATAATCAGTCTATTATTGTTGTCAGCTTTATAGTTTGTCACTTACTTATATAATACCGATATAGTTTTCCCATCGTATGTCCGAATCTGCACCCTATTCACTACATAGTGCACTATTTTTGTTTTTTTTAGTCAGGTCTGAAAGCTTGATGTAAAATATTTGTACGTGATTGGTTTGCAATCAAACAAAATAGTAGTTACACTCTTAAATCCGGCGCCTTTTCTGGAGCCGGTTTCTTTTTGTACATAAGTTTCTACATACAGTACAACCCTTAAAAGTTTTATATAGAACCTTATAACCTGTAAAAGGTTTCCCTTTTACAAAATGTTAAATATAGCACCTTTAAGAGCCTCTCTGTCTGTCTCTGTTTTTTAAAAAAAGAGTTTTTTTATTTTATGTAGAACCCTATAACAAAGAGTTTAGTTTTTTCAAAAACGTCCAAGCAGAACTGAAACCATTAACCATTCAAAGACCACTTAAAGAACTATTTTTCTAAGAGACGGCTCTTGGGAATAACACAGGGAGGTTTCCTTGTGTCTTTGACTCCTGGTTTTAGCTCAATCTCTTGCTGTTTTTAGTTAAATTTACATTTCTATTAGTTTCAAATTTTCATCTTTGGTTATGTTCGAATGCTGATTATGGATTGCGCAATATAACGATGTTTTATCGAGCTCAGAATTATGACCATGTATCATCACTGTTAGACAAAAAGTTCAATCGAGCACCTTAGAGGGTCCTAGATTGGTTTGTCTCTCTAGATCCACACCTAATACCAATCAGTACTGGTTTTTAATGAACTATTAGGCTGTTTGTGGGTAAAATTGGTGGTCCTTGCTGTAGAGGAACCAGCAAAGGTTCTACGTTGAACCCCAGAGAATGCTTTCCTTTCAGGAATGGCTCCAAGATAAACCCTCAAAGCATTTTTTCCCCAAAAAAGGTCTGAAATGGCACACTATACACTACATACTTTGTGAAAATCCTGATTTGTCCCTCAGTAAAGGATCCTACAGGTTCCAATTAGAACATATTTTGAAATCTAGTACAGTTCCCCATCCAGTAATTCTTGAGGAACCCATTCTTTCTTGAAGTGTCTTGCAGATTCAGAAGATCCATGATATACAGCAAGAAGTAGAGCACCATTTTGATGGAACAGATGTTTCTTTTTATCTAGATCTTAGTTCCAGCAAGTTCTAGTTCTCCTGTTTTCAGATTTCTGGTAGTTTCTAGTTTGGAGCCTTGGCATTTTGTTTGGATGCTGATTGTAGATTTGCCCAAGCTAAAGATGTTGGCTGTGTTTTTTCACTTTGATAAATTATGACCACAAACTTTAAAAATAAAGAGGCTCAACAATGACATCTGATTCACAACAATTTCTGTCTCACAGTTGTTACAAAAGAACAGAAAAATCAAATACATACATATAAATACTCAACATTAAACTATACCGAATGTCTGTATGAATATATATCGTATTATTTGAATACTACATTACTATAAATGAATGAATAGACAAACATTATGGATAAACAAATGCCAGTAATGTTTCAAATAAATAAAATTATTCTATCTTTTATTCTATCTGACCTGACTAAACACCCCTGCTTGCATTCAGTGTGTTATGTAAAGCAATTATCCTGCCACTTCCTTTTGTTGCTCTGAAAGAAAAGAGCATTAGAGGCAACAAAGCGCTTTTCTGTGCCTGAACAATGAACTTTTCCTCCTGACCTTTTCAGGTTTGTGTATGTGTGAATGTGTGTTTCTGAGTCACAGCTGCTTTGTGTAATCAGCAGTTTGTTGCAAACCTACTGGAGGGCTGTGTGTACATGTGTGCGCGTGTGTGTGTGTGTGTGTGTGTGTGTCAGCTTTCATTACCTTTACACTTGAACTAAAACAAAAGTGAGTGTTTGCTTATGTGTAGGTGTAACACTACACTTTTCTTCACCTCAGGTCCTCATTTTGCATACACACCTTCTCAAAGTGGTCCTAGTTATGCCATCTGGGCCAAAGGTCCTCATTTGTCAAATATTGCGTGTAATATGTAAAAGGAGCTTCTTATATAATTTTCATTTGAACAAAATACAATACTCTATGAAAAATAGAGAGACCGTCCTCACAAACAGCGTAATACCTGAATGTGTGTGTAAAAATCATTGTATGCTTACAATTGTCTTTATTTTGTTTCATCTTGGAAACCATCTTGATTACCACAGCACTGGTCTGATTGGTCAGAAGGTGTTGATTCATCTTCTATAACAGCAGCTCTGACTGTAAAGCAGCTGCAAATCACAGGTTTATATTAATGCGCTCGTTCTAATACACCATTGTTTCTATAGCAACAGCTCATTCACAGGGACTTGTACAGATAAACGGATTTTTTTTTTTTTTTTTTTTAAAAACATTTTAATAGTTGATATAGTGAAGTTTTCTGTAAGGAGATGTTTATTGAACATGTAAGGAAGGAGTCTCCAGTGTCAGTAACTTTAAGAAGTAACTTTAAGTTTTCCGACATCTTCAGGACAGAGGAGTTTACACTTTATTGTTTTGTAACATGATAAGCTGGAATTTTTGTCTAATTAACCTACGTGGGAGAGAAAAAAGAGAGGGTAGTGGTGTGGGAATGACTGTTTATAGCTGCTATAACATAACAGAACTATAAATGGATAAATGGTACAATGTGTCGTTCTTTAATAAATAAAGTATTGCAATTGTTGCTGTGGAATAAGAGGAATAAAACACTTGGGAACGTGCTGTTATAGGAAAATTATCATGTCTGGGGTGGTAACAGTAACTCCGCTTCATCACACCACCACATCGGTGTAATAAACAAGCTGTGAGTTACGTGGTAGAGATGTAACTTGCGCCGTTTGTATGCTGAGTCAACTCATCTGTAACTCTGTAGTGTGGCTTTCAGTCTTCACTGCCACTGAAAGAGTAGGAACACTTATGTTGTAGATTCTCTCTGGTGACTCAGAGATGCCAAAATATCACATCCAATTTATTTTGTTTACTTTTTGAAAAGAGCATCAGTAACCCTTATTTTACTGACTATGTGCCATGTCTGTATTACGTGTCTGCTTTCTCTATTTTTCACAGTTGGAGATTTAAAATGTCACGAATTTATTGCTCCAAACAGCACAAGGCTTCCCAAACACATCACAAATATGGAGCCTCTCAATAATGTTGTTATTCAGTTCAGAAATACGGCTTTATTTACCCAAGGATGCTAATGGCTCTTCAGTCATGTTAGCATGTTTTCGTGCTAGTCCTAGAGAAAGTGCACTGAAAGTATATTCTCATTTGATAGCTGAAATTCCAGAGAGATGTTAGGGTTTACCCTTTATAAAGCAAAAAAAAAACAAAAAAACATTGCCTGGTCTGTTTAACAATCTTCAGCTGTCCAGTTTGGGTGAGTCTGTTCCCACTGTAGGTTCAGATCCCGGGTCTTGGCTGAGAGAGGTGGAACCCGATGTGGTCTTCTTCTACCTTGAGGTGCTGTAGCCCATCCACCTCAAGGTTCAACGTGTTGTGTGGTCTGAGATGTTTTTTGTTCACCACAGCTGTAAAGAGTGGTTATTTGAGTAACCATATCCTTCCTGTCAGCTCAAAACACTCTCTAGAGACTTTAGTGTGTGTGAAAATCCCAGGAGATCAGCAGTTTCTGAAATATCTTATATGAGAGAACAATTTTTTCCCCATTCTGATGTATCCGTATCTGTGGGATTTTATGTATTGTGCTGCATAATTGCATGAAAATTTAATTGTAGGTGTATTTTAAAAAAATTTCCAGCTGTACCAGATGTATTTGCCTCAGCAACTTTGCGTTGTTTAATAACATTAGCAACCTTTTCAACAAAAGTCATGTTATTTTGTAATACTGTAAGTGTGTGATCACTGATCCCCTAAACTACTTTTTTTGTGTATTGTATGTTTTGTTAGGCTAATATGATAATAGCTAGCTAGAACTAGCTTACCTGATGACATCTCAGTCGAACTGTTGCGTCCACTTATAAAAAAAAAAACTCTTTCATTTATCCAAGAAGGAGAAAAGTGTAACGCAAATTCAGATTTAGAAAATTATTAATTATTGTAAGAACATATTGATGAAATCTGAGGAGGGGATGCTAAAGAAATCTTTGTTTTGTTTTGGTTTTTTTATTGGTGAAAGTTATTCAGTTTTAGTGCAGAAAATTGGTACACGTTTTGGCAACTGAATCAAGACTAAAGCTAACCGTAACCAAATGATTAAAATATGATTATTATGCATCTTCATCAAAAGACTAAAACTAACTAGCTGCTAAAATTCCAGTGCAAAAATGTAAGTGCTAACTTTGGACCAAGGGACTAACTGACATCATTTTGGTGGTGGTACAAAATCCCTTATTTCCCCAGCCAAGGTCTTTGCAGCGAGAAACGCATTTAATTAAGCAAACACACATGAATTTGTTTGACAGGGAGAAGCCGGGCTAGCCGCTCTGTTCCTGACTCTCTTTCAAAATCTGTGTCCTTCTTTTCCTGCTTCTTCCTGATTGAACTCATGCTGTCAGTGAGATTGTCAGCAGAAACATTTGTGATCTTTTTTTTTTTTATGATGCAGGTCCACCGGAGCAGAAAAACGGCAGTTTTATGGAAATGCCTTGAGGAAAATGCTGAGAGATGAATCACAATCACAAAAATGGAGACTCTAAAATGCATGTTTAAAAATAAGCTGTAAAAAGCACATCTCAGCATGCTCACTGTTCTCGGGAAAACTTCTCAGAACTCAGAAACCTGAAAATAGATGCCGCAGAGCAACACACAGAACGCGCTTCGTCATAACATCGAACTTAATTGCATTCCAGGAGAAAAGGTCAGTGCCTCTACAGCGAGAACAAAGCAGATGGAATTTTTTTTACTGATATGAAGCATTGCTTTTACACAGAACTCAGTGGGCTTTTATTTTTTTTGCCTGGATAAAGTAGACTGTTCTGGGATAATTATTAGAATGATGCTGTTGAGAACAAAATATACTGATCAAATAATATTCAGAAATGTATATATATATATATATATATATATATATATATATATATATATATATATATATTTGAAGGCAAAATATCAAGATATACTTATTAACATGATATAGCTAATGTTTGGTAGCTTGCTATTAAACGTTTCTAGATTCTTAAGCACAATGCTTTGTTTGTGTGGCTGGATAGCTTAGCTATGTTGGGCAACAATTAAATTAAATATATATTTTATATACTTTATGCCAACCACTAGAGGTCATATTCAGAGTTGAGTTAACAAAAACATTATTTTATTAATTTGACAAATCTAAATAGTGAATTAAAATCATGATAAAATCGCCTACGTCCCACGCACACAATTTTATGACCTTGATTTTGTATCACTTGGCTTCATTAAGTTATGAAACAGTTACAGCACGATAACAAAAATATGCTAAGTAATATTCTGTGCTGGATCAAGTGCTATTCTATGCGCTGCTGAATAATGAGTGTGGAAGCCATTTTGTTCAATTAAACCAGTGATTTTTGTGATCATTGTAACTAGGACTATTCACGCAGCAACAAATTAGCAATATAACAGCCTCCTATTCGATTCATTTCAACACTCACCATCTTCTCATTCATATATCATTGTATTTTTTTTTTATTTTTTGTTTTTAAATTGCTTTGATGTTGCATCATATTACATTTGAGATCAAATAAAAAAATGCCTTCTTAAGTCCTCATTTTCTATCTAGGATTATTTTGTTGGGTTTGAAGCCGAATGCTTGCGTGTAAATGTGTGTTACTGAAAAACCCTGTCTCGGACACTTCGACTCAAGAAAAATCGTAGAAGTACACACAGGTGATGTTAATCCTTTAGTAATATGAGTAAATATTGTGGTAACTTTTGCAATACAGCTCAATGTCAATCTGCAGAAATGAAAACGCTAGTGGGGAAGTCACATGATCACGTCAAATTTGATCAGAATTCGTTGAATCTCTGTCAGTTTCTTTTGACTTATTACTTTAACTTTTAACTTCCTAATAACTTCCTTTCCTCTTTTATTCTGCCCCGAAAACACACTCGAGCAGGTCAGAACTTTATCACATAATCCAATCTTTATTAGAGCAACCCATTTTTTCATCTGAAACCCTAAAACCATAGCACAGACTCCATCTTCTAATCTGGTGCTGATTCAGTGTGTGAACCGATACGCCTCAAGCATGCGAAAGGGAAATGAAATGGTACGGATACATAAATGCAGCGTAAAATAAATTTAGTCTGTCAGCAATAATTCCAAGCTTGCAGAACTATCAAATTCGAACAGTTGAAGAAAAAAAATTCCAATATATTAGCGCTGTTATCAGTTGGCGCTCAGTTATGGCAGTAATATTGTTTTATTATTTTTATGATGTGCAGGGATGAGAATTAAAGCAAGCGCTCTGTTTTATCTTTTACACTTTAATGCTAGCTGTCCTCGCCTTATCGTCGTCTCACAGACCCTCTCGTTCTTTGGTCCTGTTTCATTTCCAAGTGTAACCCACTGTATAGGGCAAGGCAGCCTTAAAAAAAGAGGAGTCCTACATATTCCTGATACAGTTCAACATATTGTTAGAGAAGATGTACAAGATGATGCCAGGGGAAGTTCATGTGTATGCTTTAGGGGTAAAAAAAAAAAAAAAGATAAATATGGATGCATTCACACTAAAATCTAAATCAAAAACTTTGTGTAACTGACTGCTGTGTAAAGTACTGAGTGGCTAATATTAGGCTGAGGGGTGGAGTTAGCAACCACAACTTATGATTACTAATTATGATTGAATTTATACTCTTAATGTCTCACGTGAATTTTGTCCGAGCCTGAGTTGCTTGTTCCGGTTAAAAAAAAAAAAAATTGCCTGTGATCTGTGTGTGTGTGTGTGTGTGGTTGTGTTTTTGCTGATCGCCTCACATCTCGGCTTCAGATTTACACCTTCAGAAAGAGCTGAGCGCGCTCTCGCTCTGCCGCTTGCTTTCCTTTTTATCACCCGAACTCTGCACTCGAGACAGCTAATCGTTAGCAATACTGCAAACGACTCACGCTGACATACTCTCACCAGCTCGAGCATCGACGGAAGTCTGGTTTTATTTAAAGACAAAACATTGCTCTGTAATGACGGAAACTTACATAACACGTTAGAAAGAAAAGCTTCGGTTCCTTTCTTACTCGTTCATTTGCAGAAAATTCGATTTCATTGATATTTTCAGGGAAATTTTGTTAACACTTTTGCAAAGAAATGGATAAGTTTACAATCATTAAACAAATATTCATAGTAGCTCGTGCAACAATACATACAGTAGCTATAGCAGTTACACTGAATAATACCAAAAATATTATGTATTAAATATAAATATAAAGATTCTGTTTTTTAAATTCAAGTTCCATCAACTAACATTACTTACTGCATCAATTAACATTAACAAACCATAAACGTCAGCTTTAATAAAGCTTAAGTAATGTTAACAAAGTAACAAAATAAGTTAACAGGTGTATTAATTGACATTTGTTACACCTAATCCATGACTAAAAATCTACATAAATTAGCAAAAAAAATTTATTTCAGCATGTTCATAATGGAAATGTTGATAATGTACTGAACTCTGGTGTTCAGGTATAATTAAGAGTTCTTAACTAATAATGAAAGTGAACAACTGTTGATTAAGGTGTTTTAATTTATCTTTATTGGGGGCATTTGTATCATTAACCAGTTGTTAAGCTGTGTTAAGGGTGTATTTGATGAATTATGTGTATTTTTGCATTTCGATGCCAGTTTAACTGAGGAAGAGCAAGTTGATACTTCTGTTCGCTCTTGGTGTGTGTATTTTTGACATCTTTGTTTATCCTCTAAACTATTTTAAACTAGTGCACTAATGTCTACTGGACAGTACAAAATTTATGTTACACTACTTTATGCATTTAACATTCTTATAACTCTGGCTGGGGTCGGTTCGCTGGCCGGGAATCAAACCTGGGCCAAAGCGGTGAGAGAGCTAGTCCTCCTGGGAGCCCTGTGTATGACTTAAAGTAATAGTTAGAAAATCTTTTCCAAATCCAATTGCAGTCAAATTCATTCTTTCATTCAATATTCAAAAACCAATCCTGGTGCCATTTCTAATAATAAGGTATTGACTTGTTAATGGAAACGTTGTTTTGTTTATTTGAGGAAAACTAGCAGAAAATTGGAGAATCATTGGGGAAAACATCTGCATCCTACACTACCTGTACAAAGGATTCATTCACTCTTGCGCACTTCCTGCCTGTCTCCATTTCTCCTTTGTTCCAACTCGGTGCACTTGAGATGGCTAATCGTTCTTCAGCAACCTTCAATTACTGAAAACGTGGGGTTTCAAGGCTCCTTGAGGACCTACTGAGGAAAAAGAAGAAAAATCTCTCTCTCTCTATGGATCGATGGAACACGATTCTTATGATCGGTTCCATCTCTCTCTCTCTCTCTCTCTCTCTCTCTCTCTAGGGAGATGCAAATGTTAATTTCCAGTGAGTGGAGGAAAAATCTTTCGATGTCACTGCGACCCGGTTCACGTTTTTTATCCAGGTCTATAGTTCCTCCTTCACACACACACACACACACATCTAAAAATTCCATGGTGTGGAAATCCGGTGAGAATCCGTTTAGACTGTGCAGCATATTGACTGCTGCTCTGCACACACAGCTTATTCTCCCCCACACACACACATTTTATCTGTTTGAATGTTATCTCTTAATTGCATTTCTCCTGTCAGAGAGATGGAGTTTGCTTTGCCATATTGTGGGACGTTCCATTCCTGAATTCACGAATCTCCTGGTGTGTGTCTCATTTCCCATTTCACCTAATAATAAACCCCATATTTAATGTTCTTTTACGTTCTCATTAACACAATAACTCTATTGGTGATTATTTTATGATATATATCAGCACGTCCCAGAGTGTTTTATTCCTTACTTAGCGTGATATCAGTAGCCTGTTATGATCCACAAGGTTGCTCATGTCTCCAGAACAGCTCCAGGGTCTGAGATCTCTTGATGGAAACAGAAAACACTTTTGGTGCTTGTTAATAATACTGCGTGTTCGCCTGATAGACCTCCCTGCTAGCTAGCATAATAAAATCATAAATATGTTCAAATAAAAACACACAGGAGGATGGATGGCACACGCCGATGGAAAAAATGTGTTTACGTTATGTTTTATAGCACTTCTTTTTTATACATAAGCTAACATTTCCACATCGTCCATTAAACTAACCACTCTCACTAAGGCGATTCCAGCGGAGCACTTTGGCCTTCAGCACAGCGCTAGCCGGTTGCTAAAACAGTACTCTGTTGATTTTCGCCTCTCATGCCCGTTGCTATTGCACCAGCTATAAAATGCACCGTTGGCCAGCGACCATAAATGTCTTTTAAAAGCTGTAAAATCCCACCACGGAGATTAGTCGAACACAAAAGACATATTTATCTTCTGCGCTAACAATGGGCTAATTCATCTGGTGACGTTGGCAGCGTATCGTTGACTCACAGGAGTAGGATATTCAGATCCTATTAAAGATCCAACTGTGACTAAGCATGACCACCAGGATAGATTTTTTTTTTTTAACGTGGCCCGTATCGGATGTGGGGGAAAAAAAATCTGATCCGTGCTGTTTGCATCATTATTTGTAAGCAATGATACTGGATCTGGGTCAGAAGTCAGAAAAACTAAATTCAGAATTGGTTCAGTGATGCAAATGCAGCCTCGCGACTACTTTCAATAGATTTTATCAGATGTTTCACAGAGTGCAAGTGAATTTCTAAAAAGTCAGCATATTAATGTGAATCCATGCATGTGTCTCATAACTGCTGTTAACCAGATGGTGTTATTAAAAGAGTGCCAATCAAACACACAGAAACCGTCTTTCTCTTTGTGACTCGATGCCTCAGAAGGTTGCGTTCTATGCAGATGTTTGTTTCAGACATGCCTCAGTGCCTCAGTGCCTCAGTGCATGGCAGTCTATTCAAACATTTGTTCTGGACATGATGTGGTGCCTCAGAATGCAGCATTCTCTTTCAGCGTTCGTTTCAGACATGATTTGATGGATCTTGAAGGCAGCGTTCTAAGCATACGTATATTTTGGACATGATGCGATGCCTCAGAACATGGCATTCCATATGAACGTAAATTTCGGACATGACTCGATGCCTCAGAAGGTGGCGTTCCATGCAAACATTTGTTTTGGACATGACTCGATGCCTCCGAGGGTGGCCGTCTCTCCAATCATTTGTTTCAGGCATGACTAAAAGGCCTTAGAGGGTGGCATTCTATATGAACATTCATTTTGGACATTGGCTCAATAGCTCAGAAGGCAGAAACACCTACACAAACATTTGTTTTGGACACAAAGTGTACAAACGTTTGTTTCGGACATGACCCGAAGCCTTCCTACCTCCGGCTACAGCTTTAGCAGGCGGTATTTTCACGTTTTGGACATGGCTGACAGATAGTCTCTCAGTGTGACTGAAATCCTGAATTGTCATTTCTAACAGCACAGTGTGTGTAAAGTGGACTGGAAATGTGTGTGTAGTGAACTCTCTGCTCTTCGCCACTTGCCTCATTTAATGGATGTCTTCCACAGAGACGGTGAAGCTTCCTGCCTGAAACACAACTTCGTTTCAACACACTTAACACGACCAATCACACACCCGGCAGCCATGAAATAAACACACGCATCGGTGAGAACGGCTGCTGAATCGATACTGAAGGATTTGTTCAGCCACAAAATCTATCTAAATTGACTTAAACTGAGAACTGAGGGGCTATTAGCATTCAAGTGTTACTAATCTCACACACTGGAGAGTCGAGTGTATTATCAGGATGAGCGATGGCTAAACTGTCACCATTTGATTTGTGCAATTTATCCATGACACATTGTTTTGACCGCACAAAAAGCTTCCAGATCATTCTCAGTAAAATTCTTTTTAGCAGTTTTTTTTTTTGTTGAGGAAATGAAAATGCTCTGGACTCCCACAGGTCCTGTCACTTATAAGTATTGTATAATGTATACACATATTTATTTGCATTACCACTAATATTACACTGTCATCTTTTAGTGCATTTACGGTAGCTACTCCAGCAGTTACGGTCATTTGCAGCCCTGTGCAGTAAATTAACAACAAGAAACCTGGAAGAAATATAACATTACAAATCCTGTGACGCATTGTTCTTATTGAAATTGACTAGATTTGGATTTTTGATGGATTAATGTTAGCTTATAGTTCCTGAAAAAGTTCCTGACTTGCATGAAACCTAGGTTTTAAATGTGTTCTAGAGTAATTAAAAAAGTTCCTGAGTTCTTGAAATAGTTTTCCTTTTAAATCATAACAAGGTTCCTTTGTTCCTGAAAAAAAAAAATCATTGAGATGATAAAAAAATTACAGAGATGTTCCTAAAACCTTAACCAGGTTCCTGATTTCCTGAAAAAAAAATCATGGGTTTCTTAAAAAAAGTTTCCTGAAAAGTTACAGAGTTGTTCCTAAAATCTTAAACAGGTTCCTGATTTCCTGTCTGGCTTCCTGGGTTGATGAAAACAAATTCTGGATTTCTGAAAAAGGTTCTTGATTCCTTAAAAAAATATGCATTGGAAAAGTTCCTGGATTTCTGACATCCAGAAAAAGTTTCCAGGTTCCTAAATAATGTCCAGAGTTCCTGAAAAAATAGAGGGTTTGTAAAAAAAAACAACAACAACAACAACAACAACAGCAACAAAAAAAGGTCTGGAGTTGTTTTAAATGTGCATTTGCTGGCTTGGATATCCTTAAAAGGTTTTTTTTCCCCTAAACAATTTCCAGTGTTGTTTTAAAAGATTTCACAGTTGTTTTAAGAGTTCTTAAATTCTTAACAAGCCTCCTAAGTTCCTAAAATTTCATGAGCTCCTCATGAATTGATGAGAAACTTTTTAGGTTTCTGAAAAATGTCCTGAGTAGCTCTGTAGGTTTGTGCATTACTGCCTTCCTGAAAAATGTCCTAATTTTCTTCAAAGTTTCTGTGTTCCTAAACAATTTCCAGAGTTGGTGTAAACTTTTCTTATATCTTGAAACAGTTCCTAAGTTTTTTTTTAACAAGGTTCATGGGTTCCTGTGACAAAGTCTGAAACTTTTCCTGGGTTGATGGAAAAAGTTTCTAGGTTTCTATCAAAGTTCATGAGTTCCTCAAAAGATTTGTGCTGATGGCTTCCTGAAGAAATTTCTTGACTATCAGAAAAAGTTCTGAAAAATCCTAAAAAGTTAATGGGTTCCTGGGTTGATGAAAAGGTTTCTAGGTTCCTTCTTCTTCTTCTTCTTCTTCTTCTTCTTCTTCTTCTTCTTCTTCAGTTCCTGAGTTTTTCAACTTTTTATAAAAAGGTTCCTGAAAATGATCACGGCTTCTGAAAAAGTTCTTGACTTCCAGAAAAAGTTTTTGAATAAAAAAAACATCTGAAAAACCCAGAGTTCCTAAAAAAATTTATGCTTTGTTGACAAAGTCCCTGATTTCTTTGGTTAGGTTTCTGCAGTGATGAAGCTTACGAAGCAAAGAACACATACCATACAGTTGTTGATGTAAATGCTACGGTTCTCGTTAATGAAACAATTTCTCGAGTAGGTGAAGCAACTGTGCATCATTTAAAGACATGGAAGAAGATCTTCAGTTAACGCTTTTACTGTGAGTAACACTCCTGTTCTTGATTTCTGCCCCTCTTTTTGATTATTTTTTTATGGTATTTTGATCATTAATTCTCAGTATTTGTGATCAGGGTGTATTTATTTATTCACTCAAGGCAGACTTTTTTGTTTGGATTGTAGCGCTGAAGGAACTGCATCTGATGTGTTAATGAGTTAAACAGAGACGAGTGTTTTGTGATTAAATCCAGCTTTGATGTTCTGAATCTGCGTCTTTGATGAAATTAAGGTGACCACTCGGTGAAATGATGATTTGCTGATGATGATCGTCTCGAGGCCACCCCCAGACCCCAATCTGTTCCTCCAACATGGAAACACGAGAGCTTTTCACCCCGTAAATCTACAGCAGGTTGGAAGTTTGTGTGTGTGTGTGTGTGTGTGTGAGTGACTTTGATCTTCCACTGCTTGCTTCTCTTTATCTTTTTCCACTTTCTGAAGTGTTGGCAGGTGTGTGTGTGTGTGTGTGTGTTTGATTCTTCAGCGTAGGTGTCAATATAGAAGCACAAAATACATCGTTTGGAGTAGACTTGGGTTGCCTGAGTTAATGAGGAGCAGCGCTGTGTGACACTGTGTACAAAATTATTTGATGTTCCTGGAAACAGTTCTTTAAAAGTAATTTAAAAAATGTGCAAGTTTTTCAAGGATGAAAATTTGTTTGAATTGTGTTTGGATAGTTTTGAAAGAAGATACCGTTATTAAACGGTACATTTTTTAAAAGATTAATTTCCAGAAATTGGACGTTTAAATCACCATGTCATGGTCATTTTATAATTATTTTTTCTCCTTTAAATAAAGGGTGCCGATAGTTATGTAGTCGACTGTATAAATGTGTGTGTTTCCTTCCTCTGCACTCAGGGTGGAAGATTTGAAGTACAATCTGCACTGTTCTCTTTCTTTATCCTGTTCTTGTATCGTATTTTAGGAACTTCATTTTCTAAAGGGGCGGAGCATGAACATTTGAATAAATTGGGATTAGGTTGGAGGTGGGATTTATATAAACAATACTTTACAATTAATAAAAAACTGCTCCAATTGGTATGACAGATGATTCACAAACAACTGGCTCTTTAGAAAGACTCTTAAGTGAATCGAACGAATCAATTTGAATCAAAAATTATGAAATGAATCAAAATCTAAAATGTGCTTTCTGGATGTGTTTGGGATTGTTTCAGTAATGTGTGTGTGTGTGTGTGTGACCTGCAATCGAAGTTGTGAATCAATTAAATTAAAACTTATATATATGATTCATTTAAATGAATACTTCAGAAGAATCATTATTGCTCATCACTACAGTTGATTGTAATAATAAATCCCAGTAAATTATGATCTAATAATATAAAGAATGGATGCCCTCCTTTTCGTGGACAGGAGTTTGATGATAGGGAGGTGCACGTTGCAGAGAAAATTTCCTATCCAAACATCTTCCCATTTCTCATCACTGCCTCGCTATTTACCGACATGGGCCGGCCCTCATTTGCATAGTAATGATCGGAGCAGCGCGTGTGCGAAATGGCAACTTTAAAATGCTTTAATGGGTTCATTTTTATTCATGAGATTCCCAGAGGAGTAGTGAGGCCTGTCGGATTGGGATCCTGAGAGGTTATGAAATGGCTTCAGTAATGGAAACGTGTTTACACACTGTGTTCTGCCCATGGATTCACATATTAAATAAATAAATTAATAGATAAAAAATGATTTCCATACCCAAAGCTTTAATTTTATGTGGATTAATATATGGAATATTTGCATGTGGGACATTTTCATAGCATGATAATTGCCTCATTTTTTCCCCCCACACGATATTGGGTTTTGAAAAAGTGACTACATTACTAAAATTATAAAATATTTCTCACACAGAGTGGTCAGCCCAACAGTTCTTTTTTTAAAAAAAAATCTTTATTTACTTTCAAACTTTCATGAAACTTTGGGCGAAGAGCGATAGGACTGGGTTTGGCATGATGCTGCCTTCAAATTCAGATAAAATAAATAACTTTGTAAGAGAGCTGTTCTGATGCTGCCTCAGGGGACAGATTTCTATCTCACGAACTGAAACGTTGCCCAAAATGCACAATACCTCTTCCTATATTGTGAATATTGCACTGTTGATTTCTGTGTTCTGACTGGTCCAGAAGGTGTTGATTAATTTTCTATAACAGCAGAGAGCTACATACAGTAAGTGTGTCCTTATACAGTAGTGTAATTCTACACTTCAGGTCTTTAAGTCAGGTCCTCACTTTGCACTCACACCTTCTACTAGTGGTCCTCGTCATGCCGTCTGGGCCGAACGTCCCCGCTTGTGAAATATAGCGTGTAATATGTAAAGGAACTACTTTAGAAAATTTTTGAACGCTTGAACAAAACACAGTACTGTATGAAAAATAGAAAAAAAAACTGTCCTCACAAATAGCGTTATACCTGAATGTGTGTGTAAAAAATAATGTATGCTTATTTTGCTGCATCTTGGAAATGTGAGTACCACTGCACTGCTGAATTCTGGATTGCGATTGGTCAGAAAGTGTTCATTAATTTTCTATAACAGCAGCTTTGACAGTAGTGCAGGTTTATATTAATGTGCTCATTCGAATACTTTTCTATAGTAGCAGATCATTCACAGATACTCGTCCGGCGGATGCTCCATATCTTACTTTACCCTGGCTTCCAAGATTAAAGAAAAACTCTCCCCTGTTTATGTTGAAACATTTGTGATGAGTCTGGTGTTAATATGTTGGTTGGTGCTGTATTTCCGTTATCATGCTATGTTGTTCTGACATCAGACTGGAACATTGTTATCGCTAGCACAGTTACAATGGCATTTAATAGGAGAAAAATGTCAACAATCTCAAACATACTGTATGGGATAATAGACAGATTTCATTGTTAGCTCCTAAAAACAATAGATCTTTTCTCACGCACCATTTTCCAGCAATGATTAACGCCAAATTAATGAGAAATCTAGCACAGAAGTAGTGGAGACATTGGAGCAAACACTAGACTCAAAATCCCAGAATATTGTGTAGCTATACACTATTAGCATGAAGTTTCGGAAGCTGATGTGTTTGAGCAGAGGGTACCAATGAGGAGGCGAGAGAACTGGACAACAAGACTAAAGGACTAAAGCGCCGCTGCAGTGGTAGAACAGCATTGTGGGCAATGTAAGTAACCATTATCTAAAATGATAATGGATGACCAACTCTGAAAATCATTACAAAATAAATAATGGACGACACTGAAGATCACATTAATTATAAAGATTATGCAAGTCATTCAGGGGGGATTTTTTCTTTAACATCGGCTGTGAGAGGGTTGATGAACAACTTTTTAAAATATCACGAAGACTGACCTTGAAGAATGGAACCAATATTGGATGGATCTGATGACCAGATCTTGATGAGATCAAATCCTAGGAGATCCAGTGATGGGCACATCTGTACTGGCAAATGAATACGCGTTCTGTCGAGATTCATAAAACTCACTCCATGCTGTGACTCGAATCTCTCTGCCTCTTTATTTTTAAAAGGATTTTATTAACACAATCTGCCATGGAGAACGCACAGGAGAACTCTCAGAGTCGTTGCCCCATTTTGCTTCTCCTCTTTTTTTTTCAGAGCTATTTTACGTTTCACAGTTGGAGTGAGCTCTGTCTTATCGCTGGATTCCAAACCTCTCTTATGGATTGTGATTTTTCTAATCTCTCAGATGATTGCTCTTCTGAAGGAGTCTTTTCAGAGTCTAGACTTCGGATTCCTCGCTGCAGAGCTTTGCCTTTCAAAGGAACCATTTCCCTCATGGTAAAGTACTAATGGAGTGGTAATGGTGTCCTCGCTGTGATGCGAGGCAGGATGTGAGACACGCCGACGTTGTGTTGACCATGAAGAGGAGAGATGCTTTCGGACTGAATTAGGATGAAAGCTTGAGAAGACCTCGTCTTCTCCTACGACAATCCAATTTATCCGTTTTTAGCTAGCAAACATTTTTCTGCTACCATTAAATGCTTTTATTTCAACAGTTATAAAAAAAGACAAGCTGTAGAAATGTTAAAACCCTGGAAAGTTCCTGTGGTTGTCATTCTGGAGGAACCCTAAATGATTCTAAATAGAACCCTACAACAGAAATGTTCCCTATCAGAAAAGGTTCCAAGTAGCACTTTGAAGAACCCCTTTTTTTTAAGAGTATACCAAATACCAAGATTTATTTGTTTAGTAAGAGTTTTATCCTGGTCAGGATGGAGGTGGATCCTGAACTCATGCCGGGAATATTGGGTGTGAGGCATGTTTTTGGAGGGAAACTGGAGAACCCAGAGGAAACCCACATAGACACCTAGGAACTGGACCTAGGAACTGGGGACCATGAAGCTAGAACACTTAAAGTTACAGCTTTAGCTCTGACTGTTACAAAGCTCTGACACTGAAGACTCCTTCCATCAATGTTACATAAACGTTTCCTTACAGAAAACTTCATCATATCAACGATTACACGTCCCTGTGAATGAGATGTGTTTAGAACGAGTGCAGGGTTTTCTGCCGTACAACTCTCAGAAATTAATCAACCTTCTGACCAATCAGAATCGAGAACTCAACAGAGCTGTGATATCAGGGTCACATAATCAACTCTACACCATCGTGTCGGATCTGTCTGCGCGATTCATTCTCTTCAGACTGAAGTTCTAATCAGCGTGTGCTAAACAGCTTCTGAGTACACTTGAAAGAGCTTTAATGTCCTCTGTTCTCGCGGGGAGCCTCTGAGGAACGTCCCGAACTGTAAAGCCGCGCTTGTTACTATCATCAAACGCTTCCTAATTGGATTTTCTTTCAGAACTTGAGTAAAAGTGGAAGGGGGAAAAAAAAATCCTCCATGGTGTTGTCTTTAATGTGTAGTGGTTCTGTGTCTCTTTATTTTTTTTTCTGTTTTTTTTTTTTTTTTTGAAGAAAAGCAATAAAGTTATTTAATGGCATTTAAATTTGTAAAAAGTTAAGACTCAGGTGACTCAGAACCGCAAGGAGCTGGGGATTTTATATTTAATGAAATTTGCAGGTTTTAATGTTCTTCTAAAGACCTCTAGTGCCATAATTATTTATTTTATTTCTTTATTTTTTCTTTGATGTCAAGGGTCTCTGAAAAATGAGAAAGGAATAAAACAGTGTGTGTGGTGCTGTGATAGAAGAGCGGGCTGTGGCTTATTCTTTCAGAAAAATACAAATAAAAAAAAAACTGCTAATGATTAACCTCATTAACAACGCACTAGCTATTTAGCTAACTAGCTAATGCTAGCCTCCACCAAGTTGTTACTTTTCTTTCAAGTTCACAACAGGATCACACATATCCGACTTCATCAGGATGAAATCAATCATAAGCTCTGCTAATGTATGCTAACGAACAGCTAAAGTCATGTTTTCTGACAGGATTTGCGTCAGTGTACAGATTATGAGGTTTAGCATCGTCGAGTCTCCACTCCAGCCTAAAGTTTGGGTCTTTGTCACTCGTGCGTTTCACATCATGCCGTTTGGGTGAAATATCAGAAGGAAATGTCAGCGGTGTGATAGAGAAAAGGAAACAGGTGGCTAACTCGCTAAAACTGATCACACTCAGCATTCACATTTATTCACATCAACGTCATCAAATGCGCGCTCTCTCTCTCTCTTCTCACGTTTTATACTCTCTCATTTTCTCTTTTCTTATGCGTCTGTGCTCTTCTGCTCTCTCTCTCTCTCTCTCTTCTCACGTTTTATACTCTCTCTCATTTTCTCTTTTCTTATGTGTCTGTGCTCTTCTGCTCTCTCTCTCTCTCTCTCTCCTCACATTTTATACTCTCTCTCATTTTCTCTTTCCTTATGCGTCTGTGCTCTTCTGCTCTCTCTCTCTCTCTCTCTCTCTCTCTCTCTCACATCCTCTTTCCCCACTCAGTGTATGCCTTCATACCCTCTAGCTCATATTTATCCCTCCATTCTTTCTCTCTATCTTTGTGTCTTATCTCAAATCTCTCTTTCTTCTTTATTTCACACATTCTTTATTTTTCCTAAAATCTCTTTATTTATTTCTCTTTCATTACCTCTCTCTCTCTCTCGCTCTCTCTCTCTCTCACTCTCTCTCCCCACACCTTTCTGTCCTCCTCTGGGCCAAGAAAACAGCACATTATAAAGTGAAAAGGGCAGTAAGATAAAAAGTATTGGTGCCTTCAGCATCATTTTTGGCTTTGCTCTATCTATATCTCATCCTTTTTTGCTAATGCATTCTCTCCCTCTCTCTCTCTCTCTCTCTCTCTCTCTCTCTCTCTCTTATAACTTAACTTTTCATGCTCAGTGTTTGACATTTTCACTTCTTCAAGCACAAACACCGATGCCATGATTCTCTTCAGCACCAGTCCAGACTTTTTTTTTTCCTTGCTCTTTCTTGCTATGAAAAATGAACGATGGGGCGTGATTTTTTTCCAAAAGCTGTCATAGCAAAAGAAGACTTTAAACATTCCCATCCGGTTTTAACATGAGGTCAGGATCCTAATTTCAGTTTTCATCGTCTTAATGGCAGGAGTTTATTCATTATTTATTGCGCTAGTTACGGAGAAGCAGAATACATGATTAATAACCAACATGTCCAATATAAAGACTCATTCATTTAACAGTTAGGAAAAATGGATACATAATTCTTATTATACTAGAATCCAGTATGCGTTAAAACTGCGACAAATCCATTTTTTTAAAATTGCATGTAGCTGCTGTTAACACGTGTGGGAGTGGCCTATCTATCCCCTCCCCTTTCATTAATATATAGTGTACAGGCCAATGTTTGTTACTTTTGTTACCTTTTTTCATGTTTAAAATCAGTTATAAGCTCCTCTCTCCTTTTCTCTCTCTCTCTCTGTGTGTGTGTGTGTGTGTGTGTGTGCATGTGTGTGTAATGCTGCAGGATTTCAGAACATTTTAAGCAAAGCCAGCCTTACCACTTTTCTCAGAAGGTTTATAAAGTATCTTCCTGACATCACCCCGGCACACTTCGATTCACACACGAGCACACACACACACACACACACACGCAGATGCATTAAATACACTTGGTGGTAAAAAAAGAGTCTGCAGTGTGTGAAAGACTTGGAAAACTCATACTGTGCAGTTAAAATGCTGAATGTTTTGTTTTTACAGTGTTTTGGGTTTGTTACACAGGGGAAATATGAGTGCAGGAAGTTTTGTATCGCTGATAAGCACAAGTTTAATAATCCTCTCTGAATTAAATCCTTTACGCTTCTCACAGAAACAGATTATAGAACCGATTAGAATTAAAATCCCGGCGAACCGCAGCGGCGACGAGGCGACGGACGGACGAGGCCCTGCGTATTTATGATAAATTAATGAAAACCGCAATCTTTAAACAGAATTACAGACAGCCGAGTGCGGATATTAAACACATTTCACTTCATCCTCCATCACGACACGGAAAGGAAGACTGATTCTCATTACTGAGCTCAAACAAACTGTTCCGCAGAAATAAATCGAGAACCCATAAACTAAACCCGTAAATCTGTGAGGCTCATTTAGTTTCAGTTCAATTAAATTTTATTTGTAAAGCAATATCCATTGTCACAAAGCAGCTTGATGTTATTACAGGTTCTATGTAGAACCAAACAACAGAGGGTTTCCAAGTAGAACCTCTTTCAGGCAGTGAGGAGCAATTAAATATTTAAGGAACCTTTAAAGAAACTTTTTTTAAGAGTTTAGACGAAGATCCTGTACAATTCTAGCAAAAAGTTTCGTTTAGGAACCCAAGAAGAACCTTTATTTGTCACTGTCTCTTTGGGAATATATATATATATATATAGGTTCTATGTACAACCCTACAGGACAGGGGTTTCCTGTTCAGTGAAGGTTCCATGTAGAACCAATTTTAGGCAGCTAGGTCAAATCTAGAACCCTTGTTCCCTCTGAGGGAACTCAAAATTTCTACACATAACCCTAGAGAAATGGGTTTCCACTTTTAAAAAAGGTTCCAACTAGAACCCCTTTGAGGAATCTAAAATCTTTAGCAAACCAAAGAACCCTTGAGGAATTTATTTTCTGAGAAAGTAGAGTATACGAAGACTTGTATTACAAAAGTGTTACAAAAACCTAGAATCCTTAACAGTTCACCTTTTAGTAAAAGTTCCAAGGTTCCATCTAGAACCCATAACAACCCTTCAATTCAATTCAATTCGATTTTATTTGTATAGCGCTTTTAACAATGGACATTGCCACAAAGCAGCTTCACAGAAATAAATGGATTCAAAAAATATATTGTAAATATGTGGATTTAACCCTTGAGGAACCTTTATTTCAATATACAGCTTCTCTCTTTAAAAGGTTGCAGAACCCGTATGTTTTTTCTTTCAGGGTGTTCCTTTAGGGATATTCGTAAAGCTTGTGTGTAGAACCGTACAAGCTAGAGTTCCCTTTTCAGAATAGGTTCTAAAAAGGACTCCATTGAGGAACCAATTGAAGAACCTTTGAGGAACTTCTTTTTCTATGAGAGTAGATTATAGGAAGCTCTTCACTCGCAGTAAAAAAGTCTAAATTTAGATCCTTCTGGATAACCTTTTTTTGTAGCAAAGGTTCTAAGTAGAACCCCTTTTAGCCAGCAAAGAACCCTTAAATATTTAAATAAGAAGCTCTAATATAACTTAAATTCACTCTCTCTCTCTCACACACACACACACACACACACAGGTAAGTTGTGCAAGTGTGACTTTACACTGAGTTTGAGTGAGAAAAGTTCGAGTCGCATGAGTCCTGCGGTTATCAGTGAGTTTGTGATCAAACTGATAGTGTGTGTGTGTGTGTGTGTGTGTGTGTGTGTGTGAGAGAGAGAGAGAGAGAGAGAGAGAGAGAGAGAGAGAGACTGATATACGGTGCAGTATCTCTGGGGCTCTGATCAAACTGCAAATTACTGCTGCTGGTGATTTTGGGGGTGTGTGTGTGTGTGGACACCTGCAGAGCAGAGATTACGGCTCATCAATCCAGAATCATGTCCACTCAGACTTCTCTATCAGGTTCTAAAGTCATATTTATACAGAAATTACATCAACATTTGCAGAAATTTTATCTTGGAACCTTTACTGAGAAAGGAAACAATCAGTTGTAGGGTTCTACACAGAACCAAAGAACCCTAAACGGGTCTTAATGTACTTAAAAATGTTCTTCAAAGGTTCTTTGAATATTTCAGGATTCATAGCTGTGCAAAGAGGTTCTTCTTGGAACCCTAATTGAAACCCTTCTCTTGTCGTCTCTTCTTTTATGTAGAACCTTAAAGGGTTCCCGTAGATGTGTAAACTGAATGAGCTTTAAGAGTTCTAGATAGTTTTACATTAATGACTTGAAAGAAAGTGATTCCAAAAAAATCCATACATTTACACAAATAAGACCAGTACTAACTAATACTACCATTACTACTCCTACTACTATTATTACTCTACAGCTGCTGCTCCTACTACTAATACTACTAACAACTACTGCTACTACAACTAATATTACTAATA
Organism: Pangasius sanitwongsei; assembly: GCA_037576675.1. Classification (NCBI taxonomy): domain Eukaryota; kingdom Metazoa; phylum Chordata; class Actinopteri; order Siluriformes; family Pangasiidae; genus Pangasius; species Pangasius sanitwongsei. The sequence continues at coordinate 13,238,141 of CM075030.1, read as the reverse complement.
ATATTACTGCTACTCTTCCTACTACTAACATTACTACTGCTATTATACTAACTCCTCCTGCTCCTCCTCCTCCTCCTACTTCTACTAATACTACCCCTGGTACTACTACTCATGCTGCTCCTACTACAACTAATATTACTAATAATATTACTGCTACTACTATTAACCCCCCTGATACTACTACACCTGCTGCTCCTACTACCACTAACACTACTACTGCTACTACTATTAATACTAACTCCTCCTCCTACTACTACTACTACTAATAATAAACATACTCCCCCGGTACTACTAATCCTGCTGCTACTACTACAACTAATATTACTAATACTACTACTACTACTACTAATAATAATAATACTCCGCCGATATTACTAATCCTGCTGCTGCTACTACTACTACTAATCTTAACACTACTACTGCTACGACTATTAGTACTAACTACTAATACTACTCCTACTACTACTACTACTAATAATAATACTCCACCCATATTACTAATCCTGCTGCTACTACTACTACTACTAACAACTACTACTGCTACTACTATAATACTAACTCCTCCTCTTACTGCTACTATTAATAATAATAATAATAACAATTATAATAATAATAATACTCCCCCTGATACTACTACTGCTGCTGCAGCTACTAATACTACTACTATTAATACTCCTCCTACTACTACTACTACTACTACTACTACTACTACTACTACTAATAATAATAATAATAATAAGGACTTCCTGGGGTGGCCATGCTTCATGCTAGTGTAGCATCCCTTAGCTACACCCATGCTGCTTTAATGCTTTAGGGTTTAATATAAATTTAAAATTTGGTTCCTTCAAGTGAGCGTCTTTTGTACCTTTAGTTAAGTTAATGTCACTCACCTGAAAGTTAATGTGATTCATTTTCGGAAAATTGTAATGTAAATGAATGTAAATTAATGCAAATCTTAAAAAATACATTAAATTAGACCCTCAGGGCCTTCAGTCGTACCTTAAACAAGTTTTAAAGGTAACTATGTTCACTTTCTTAGGTTAAAGATATACACTAAAAGTGCGGTTTTTGGAGTAACAACGAAAGACTTCTGTAAGTGTATGCAGGTTCTGGTGTGTGAGAGAGAGAGAGGGAAAGAGAGAGAGAGTGAGAGAGAGAGAGGGAAAGAGAGATGATCTTTCATCAGCACAGATATTAGAGGTCATATTACGATGCCATTAAGGCAAACACAGGTGCGGAGAAGTCACATGACCTTCACATCCACATGTATACACACACACACACACACACACTGTAGAGCACACAACACACACAAACATGGGACAATCCACACTGAAGTGTGTGTGTGTGTGTAATGAGTGAAATATATTCATTACACAGAGTGATGAAATGCTCAGTACATCAATAATGGATGTAACTTGTGAATGGAAACTGCACTGTGCTCGAATTTTGTGTGCGTCTGAGCGAGAGGGATAAAGCGAGAGCGAGATAGAGACAGACAGACAGAGAGAGAGAGAGAGAGAGACTGTGCCATGTGTATGTATGGACAGAATACAGAATAAATCAAAACAGAAACAGAAGGACAGAGAGAGAGACACAGGTATCTGTAGACAGAGAGAGAGACAGAGGTATCTGTAGACAGAGAGAGAGAGACACAGGTATCTGTAGACAGAGAGAGAGACACAGGTATCTGTAGACAGAGAGAGAGACACAGGTATCTGTAGACAGAGAGAGAGA
>CM075030.1:13219107-13236304 GCA_037576675.1 Pangasius sanitwongsei | reverse complement strand
ATCTGTAGACAGAGAGAGAGACACAGGTATCTGTAGACAGAGAGAGAGACACAGGTATCTGTAGACAGAGAGAGAGAGACAGAGGTATCTGTAGACAGAGAGAGAGACACAGGTGTCTGTAGACAGAGAGAGAGACACAGGTATCTGTAGACAGAGAGAGAGAGACAGAGGTATCTGTAGACAGAGAGAGAGACACAGGTGTCTGTAGACAGAGAGAGAGACACAGGTGGGAGATCCGCTAGCTCAGCCTCTTTAACTTTCATTAGACACAGTTGCTTAGCAAGTCCCACCCACTTGTTCTCATTAATAATGAGTTTACAGTACATTTCACAGTACACAGGCGATGATAGACCTGTTGCACAGCAGTCTCTGAGCAGCGTGTGAATGAAAAGTTATTATTCTGGACCTGATGTCCACAAGGCCTTGACCCCCTTCTTATACTGGAAGTACAATACAGCTGATTGGACCCAGTGTTGGTCTGACCAAAAAAGATGTCCTGTAAAGGAAAATACAAGGAAATACAGTAACATTTAGAGCATAAATGTTTATGAAATAAAAAAAAAAAACCTTCTTTGATCTCTGTTTGAACTACTAGCATGCAGCCCCTGATTATTGCCTCTGTGTGCAAAATGTTAGCTCCCGTTGCTGGAGAAAATAATACAGCACGTAGATTCGTGCCATGACTGATTCTCTGCTGTCTCTCGCACCACATCGTCCACACCACCTCATTATCTACATCACTGTGTGCTTCTTGAAGAAAAAAACATCCAGGTTCTTTTGGTGTATTGTCTCAGCTACAGAGGCACGTTTCTGTCTGTTCCTTGCACCGCTGATGTTTAAAGAACCCACTCTCAGCACGTAACGTATCATCATGTGACTGGTTACTAAAATCCAGAAACTCCTTAATCTTTTTCTTTTTTTGTGTATTCCTTAAGCGAAAGCGCTTCTTTTCAGAAAGTCAAATCAAATCGCACATTTTTCTGCGGCGTTGTAACAGACCTTTCAGACTTGCCTTCATCAGGAAAGAAATCTCTGACATTAAACTGTTTACCAAAAGCCTCATCCGAAAAGTGAGACTTGATCTACCTGAGAAACAACTTCAGAGACAGAGAGAGAGAGAGAGAGAGAGAGAGAGATTCAGACACACAGAGAGAGACAGTCAGAGACAGAGCAAGACAGAGAGAGAGTTAGCCAGAGAGAGAGAGAGGCAGAGAAATAGATAGATAGATAGATAGATAGATAGATAGATAGATAGATAGATAGATAGATAGATAGATAGATAGATAGATAGAGAGAGAGAGAGAGAGAGAGAGAGAGGCAGAAAGACCAAGAGAAAAAGAAAGAGAGAGAGAGACGGAGAGAGAGAGAGACGGAGAGACAGTTAGCCAGAGACAGAGACACACAAAGACTGTGTGTGTGTGTGTGTGTGTGTGTGAGAGAGAGAGAGAGAGATTCAGACACACAGAGAGAAAGTCAGAGACAGAGCAAGACAGAGAGAGAGAGAGAGAGAGTAATAGATAGATAGATAGATTGATAGAGAGAGAGAGAGAGAGACAGAAAGACCAAGAGCAAAAGAAAGAGAGACAGAGACACAGAAAGACAGTCAGTGTGTGTGTGTGTGTGTGTGAGAGAGAGAGAGAGAGAGAGAGAAGAAACACATGGCAGAATATTGTAGGGTGAACTGAGAGATGAAAGATGGCAAAAGAAAAATAGAGAAAGGGGGGATTAATAAATGATAAGGAAAAAGAAGGAAGTAGCGAGAGAAAGGAGAGTAAGAAAACAGGAAGGTTACGGAGTTATATTGATTTGGATGGATAAATGAGAAGAAAAGACAGAAAGAGAGAAACGAAAAGCAAGTGTAGGAATATATGGAAGCAGATGGATGGAAGGAAGGATAAAGAAGAAGAAGAAGAAGAAGAAGAAGAAGAAGAGAGAGGGAGAGAGAGAGAGAGAGAGAGAGAGAGAGAGAGAGAGGAAGGTTAGATGAATACATGAGTAAATGCATGAGGGTCACGTGGGAAAGAGCACCTGGAGAAACATGCTAGTAAAAAGAATCTGTAAGTACTACATTAAAAAATAGTCAAAAATGTGAAGCTGAACCTTTAGCGGGAGGTCATAGAAATCTCGCACATCAGCCAAAGCTGGAGAACACGAAGAACACGGAGAACACGGAGGACACGGAGAACACAGAGGAGACGGAGGACATGGAGAACACAGAGGACATGGAGGACACTGAGGACATGGAGAACACAGAGGACATGGAGGACACTGAGGACATGGAGAACACAGAGGACATGGAGAACACAGAGAACATGGAGGACACTGAGGACATGGAGAACACAGAGGACATGGAGGACACTGAGGAAATGGAGAACACAGAGGACATGGAGAACACAGAGAACATGGAGGACACTGAGGACATGGAGAACACAGAGGAGACGGAGGAGACAGAGCAGACAGAGAACACAGAGGACACGGAGGACACAGAGAACATGGAGAACACAGAGAACACAGAGGACATGGAGGACACTGAGGACATGGATAACACGGAGGACACAGAGAACATGGAGGACACTGAGGACATGGAGGACACTGAGGAGACAGAGCAGACAGAGAACACAGAGGACACGGAGGACACAGAGAACATGGAGAACACAGAGGACATGGAGGACACGGAGGACACAGAGAACATGGAGAACACAGAAGACGTGGAGGACACTGAGGACTTGGAGAACACAGAGAACATGGAGAACACAGAGGACACGGAGAACACAGAGAACACAGAGGACATGGAGGACACTGAGGACTTGGAGAACATGTTAATTACGTGATGCAGCATTAAACAGTAATGTAAATAAATAATTGAGAAGAGGAGCTGGGTTTGTGCTCCGCACTTCTGTTTCTCCCCATCGCACATTTACCGAAATGTTCTTCGTGCATTGAACAAGATATCTAAGATACAAACGCCGGTATTATTCCAAACGAGCTAATGTGCAGCTGAGATTGAGTTATCTGAGTGAAGGCGTGAAACACGGCACTAAACCTTAAATCAGCACTCCATCTTTCTTTCTTTCTTTCTTTCTGTCCTTTGTCTATCCCTCCATCCTTCTCTACACAGAGAAAGAGAAACATATTGATACATTTGATGAAGATTAAATTAATTGAATTGATGTTCATCTGTGGAAAATAACCAGCGTTAAAATCATTCAAGCCGAAATGTATTGCGGCTCTAAAGCAACATCAGGATAAAAACTTACTGAGATCTGTTCCGAGGCAAAAGCTGAAAGAAATGGAGTGAAACCGCAGCCTGTGAGCTGAAACACTGAGTCCCTGCGATTGATTTAGAGATTTTATTGACTGAAAGAAAGAAAATCCTGCCAGGAAGCTATTAATGTCACAGTTAACTTTGAGAGGAGCGCTAGCAAACAGTATCAGGTTTTAGTTGTGTCATGCATTCTCTATCCGAACAGTGTTGTCTGGTCACTTTCTGGGCAGTGTGTGTGTGTGTGTGTGTGTGTGTGTGTGTGTGTGTGTGTGTGTGAGGAAGGCAGTGCATGCGAGTCGACATTGCCCTTCCATTAAGCTCACTGACCTTCCTTGTCCTTCTCATTCGAGCTTCTAATTGCGGCGTGACCGTCAGCGACCTCCGCGTAAAGGCTTTTTACACCCCCGCGTGGAGACAAAGTCAACCGAAAGTAATGCAATCACTCTGGAATTGCACTTGTTATATTTCACACTCGGAACGTCTGAGAGCCCTCGCAAAAAAAAAAAAAAAAAAAAAAAAAAAAAACACCAATAAAATGGCACGACATTCCTGGGAAATATAGCACATTTTCAAGGCAGATCTTCACAACTGACCCAGGATCAGTCTCTACAGCTAAGCTTCAGCATTCGGATATGCTGTTAGAGACAGGAAGCTGGTCTGGGATCAGTAGAATAAAATGGTAATGCATTTTTATTAGTGAGGTGTGACGGAGAACAAGGGAAGTGCACCGGAGACCGTTTCATGTTTTTTTTTTTTACAAACCAACAAATGTCATGTTCACAGCACAGCCTTCTTACAAGTGATATCAGAGCAGGAAACTCACACTACCATTTATATTCATCTGCAGGATCTGTTAAACTGCGTGTAAACAAGCTAAGTAAGGAATAAAACACTCTATCACACTATTATAGAAAACTAATGGAGTAAAGCGGAGTTACTGTTACAGCCTCAAAGTGTTTCATTTTCCAATAACAGCATGTCCTGGGTTGTGCTATTCCCCAATAAAACAACTTTTTTTATTTATTAAACAATAACACATCATACATTTTATCCATTTATAGCAGATATAATTTTATCGTACATTGTAGCACCTAGAGAGTCATTCCCTCACTCAAAACTCATCATGTTACAGAATAAACTCCTTTGCACTGGAGACTCTGTCCATAAATGTTAAATAAATTTCCTTACAGAAAACTTCATATCAACTTCATATTACACATGTTTTTTTGTTTATGTGGAGCCTTTGTCCTACAAGTCCCTGTGAATGAGCTGTTACTATGGAAACGATAAGGTATGCGAGAACAAGTGCATTAACTGTGGCGTAATATTTCACATCAAAACAATTCTAAATAATGAATAACTTTACAGCTCAGAATCAAATAAACCCCATAAAACACAGATCGCCATAACATATTTTTAGCGAATATTGATCTTGTGTATCCAGCAACAACTTTTATTACCGCTGACCGTCTTCACCATCCATCTACACCTTCATGCATTTTTCATATTCATGCACTTCAAAACCCTGTAGAGCTCAACGTGACTGACACAAACGTTCAGATTTCTGGGTCCGTCTGCGTCCTTGAACTGTCCTTGTCTCCGCCTGTTTTGTCCTTTGGGAGAACAGAAATAGATTTATATGCGGAAGGCACATCGGTGACCCTATAGCGCCGAAGTAATGATTCTGCATTAATTCAGCGTTCACCGGCCAAGACCTAAACGCTCCCCGAGGTAGACCGGTCGACTCATGAATTTTAAACCATGTTTATTTCTTGTGTTAATATGTCACACATATAGCAGGAAGAATGGATTTGTGCTGGCCTCATGGCTTCATGCCAGTGCTGGCTCATAAAAGGTCCTGTAAACAGAAAGGGCCAGCTTGTGTGAGCGAGAGAGAGAGCGAATGAGGAAACACACTCTCAAGCACAAGCGTGTGTCCGTTTTAAAAATGAGGGCTTTGTTAAATCCAAACAGCAACATGCCGAACAATTCGAAATGGCCAGATATAAAGAAAAGGCGTTGAGATGGAATAATACGGCGAATCCCAGGCACTGAGTTAAGTTCCAGTCCATTACTTTATCAGCGCGAGTTGTTAGGCAGTTGTTAGATGACGACGCTGCACTGGGCACCCAGACGGCATTTCAGTCTGATGCAATATCAAGTCAAGCTTCACTGTCATACCATCTCATCACAACCATGTGTCAAGCGAGGAAGAAAACAGATTCTTCTGTTTGGATACAGCTGATAAATACAATAAATGCAGATCATCTATATGTTATGCTATACAAGAAATTACTCAAACATTAAGAACAGGGCAAACTGAGAAGATCTTCGAGAATCTCTGACCATTTCTTTCATCAACATCAGAAGTCCCGAGATGCGCAACAAGCAAAAGCGTTCAACCTATCGTTGATAGATCTTAAGCTTGAATCCCGACAGAATTCCACAGCCATCCATCTGAGAGAGGCCAGGAGTACAAGAGAGAGTGACTGGCTGTGCTCTGTGCTCTCTCTTCCGTCAATCAGAGCGACACTAACCAATCATGGGTGTCTATGAAGGAGGTTCTTAGACTTTCGAAGTTGTATGAAGCTGCAGTTTGAAAACATGCAGTAGCTGGGTTCATGTGTCCCACAGTAAAGACCTCACCATCTCCAGTTGGTAGATTCAACTCAATTTTATTTATGTAGCGCTTAATGGACATTGTTGCAAAGCAGCTTTACAGAAATCCAAATATAGATTTAGATCCATAATGAGCAAGGTGAAATTGGCAAGAAAGAGACCACATTAGGAAGAACCCTTGAGAGGAACCAGACTCAAAATGGAACCCATTCTCTTCTTTGTGACACCAATTATGAGTTATAAAAGTCACTGATGGGAAAGAGATAGCTAGATGATGGGAATTGGCAAATGCTTATGCTAATGATAGTCTGACTGCTTTTTCTAGTAAAACAAATAACTTCCTCTATCTAGAGTCCAGGCCTGGCTCCAAAAAGGCTCCAAAAAGACAAGTTGTCTATTGCTATCACTAAGCAAACAAGACAATTTGGGCAAAGAACATCTACATTGACTGGAGATTGATTAGAGAGCCCTTGACAAGGTGCTGTTGTCTCACTGGCCTGTCAGCGGAGTAGTTCTGCTCTCCAGAGCAGCCTTTAGAAGATCAGAGTCAGTCCAAGGTCTCGCAGCAGCACGAGAGAACCTGCGACACACCACTCTGCATTAGAATTAGACTCGATGACTCACAGACACGTGTGTGTGTGTGTGTTTGTTCTCTTCCTCCATCTCTCTCCATCTCAAAGGTTGAGACAACCAGTGGCCTGTTGCTAAGGTAACGCCAAAGTCAAAATGCCTGTATCTCAATCGAGTGGGATTTGTTCCCGGAGTGCGATGTCATTCTGCGCAGATTGTATTAAAGCGATCAGAAAGCCACGGCTGTAAATCGTCATTGATTACTAGCTCTTATACCACAGCAGTTAGCCACTAACATTTCTTTTCTTTATTAAAGAATGACATGGTGTACTTGTTTATTATTATTTACTTGTTAACCATTTATAGTTACATTAATATTGTGGAGCATCCCGAGAAACAAGTCACTACTGATATAGCAGCTATAAACTGTCATTCCTTCACCAGATTTTCTTTTTTCTTCTGTCATTGAAGTTAATAAGCCAAGAAAAATGCAGCTTGTCACATTTTGTTACAGAGAAACCATAAAAAGCATAAACTCCTCTGTCCCGAAGATGTCGGAAAAACTTAAAGTTACAGCCTGTTACAAAGCCCTGACACTGGAGACTCCTTCCATAAATGTCAAATAAATGTCTCCTTATGTACCACTGATTACACATATATTTTTTTAATTGTACAAATGTCTACAAATGAGCTGTTACTATAGAAACAATAATGTTAGAACAAGTGAATGCAGTTTTTTTTTTTAAAAAAAAGGCACCTTCTGACCAATGAGATTCGAGAATTTGTCATTTTCAAACAATTTTGTACACGCAAACACGTCAAAACCTCAATAGAAACAGATATTTAGATATAATTTTGTTATTAATTTTGGACATAAAAGTAGCATAGGGTTCTTTATAGAACAAATCTTAATATCATATCATTAGTATCAATCGCGACCATTAAAATAGATCTACATTTATATTTCATGTTTCATTTATATTTAGATTATAATATACAGTTGGTTGTAATTTTCATGCTGTAATTATAGATAACATTGTTTATTATTACAACACCAAATCTCACTCAATATTTACTGTTACATTTATAGTTACGTAAATTTTTAATATACTTCTACTACACACAACAGGTACTATAAATACACAAAACTAATTGTATGTAATTGTAAGTATGATGTTGTCATAATGATGTTGTGATCAATACCATCGTTACTTATGAGCCTGTTAACACTGACGTTATGATCTCCGAAGCAAATCTTTCCCACCTCTCGCATATCGTCACACGTGGTTAGGAAAAGGTTATGTCACTCCGTAATCACAGTCAAACCCCCGTTTCCCTTCCAGCGTCTCCGAAACACCTGAACTGCGCCCCATAACGATCGTAATCCGACGTTAATTTCACACTCGTTCGAAGCTCGGAGTCAGAGAGGAACCATTTATAATCAACCCTGTGAGATTTAGCTAAGCACTGCTAGCTCAAGTGGATAATTAGCAATCCATTTTCATATCAGCTCCAAAAAAAAAAAAAAAAAAAAAGAGCGCTGCTTTTAGCGACACTCTAAATTGAATTATCGCCAAGAAGAGTCATGGAGCTCAGGAAGGCAATTTAGGTGAACGCCAAAAATTGTGTGAACACACACAAACACACACACACACACACACACACACACTGAATCTGAATGTCTTTTTGGCCTCATTTTTTTTACTCATATTGTTGTGAAGTCATATATTTCACACCTGCAGAAACAAATTGATATAACCGTTTAATAGTAATAATAATAATAATAATAATAATAATAATGAGTTAACATTCTTGCGTGGTGAAATGTATTTATTTAATAATGTTTAAACTATTTTTTATAAGGTTCTATTAGCTAGCCAATCATCATCCAGACACATCACAGAGAGAGAGAGAGAGAGAGAGCGAAAGAGAGAGAGAGAGAAAACAGATCTAATATAGAAAGAGGAAAGGATACATTGTGTATCTGTGTGTGCGTGTGTATTGTAGCAATTACAAAGATTAAAACACTCCACATATCTTCATTAATGAAGCACGTACTCTTAGACTGGGAATTGGTTGTTCACACACACACACACACTATATCAATGAGCAATATTGTTCAGCTTGTCTAATGAACGTGCATTTCCTTGTGCGATTCGGCCTCAGGCAATACACACATTCACACAAACACATCGATTCCCTCAGGTGTGTGTGTGTGTGTGTGTATTGTTAATACACCCCCAGGTCTGATTCATTACCCACAATTCATCTGGGCCGTACTCCAGGGGAATAAAGTGAGAGCGAGTGAGTCTCCACTTCAGCTCTGCAAAATCGAACTCCACATTTTAAGTGGAATATCTGAATAAAGAGCACACACACTTTGGAACACGAACACACACACACACACAGACACACACACACACACTCAGTCACTAAGCCTGAGGATAACAAACTCAAAATGAAGAGCGGATAAAGTAGCAGTGATGTTTCATTTCTAGTAAATTAAGAGATTATGGGGATTAAAATGTTCACTCCTGTGTGTGCGTTGTCTGAAAGACAGACAGACAGACAGACAGACAGACAGAAAGAAAGAAAGAAAGAAAGAAAGATAAAATGCTGTGAGGGAGGCTTAAAAAAAGAAAGAAAAGAAACAGAACAATCATTGGGGAAAAACTGCGATTTTTTATAAAGCTAAAGATGAAAGAAAAAGAGAAAGGAGAGAGAGAGACAGAGTGGGAGAGAGACAGACAGAAAGAGAAAGAGAGAGAGAGACAGACAGACAAAGACAAATGATGAGACAGACACAGAAAAGTGAGATACAGACACAGAGAGAGAGAGAAAGACAGAAAGAGACAGAGAGAGAAACAGTGCTGAGAGAGAGATACAGACAGTGAAAGAGAGAGAAAGAGAGACAGACAGAGAGAAACAGTGCTGAGAGAGAGATACAGACAGTGAAAGACAGAGACAGACAGTTTGTCAACTCGACTCTGATTAGCATGCAGCGTTCATCGTCGTGAGGGAAGGAAGTGTGTATGAAATAAATTGAATGACCTTTACACTGCTCTGTCTAATATAGTGTGTGTGCGTGTCTGTGTGTGTGTGTGTGTGTGTGTGTGTGTGTGCGCGTGTGTGCGTGCGTGCGTAAGTCCAGCTTCAGCCCGGACGCTATTATTCCACTGCACAGTGTAACTGATTCAATCACGACCCCCGTTTCTGTGATTCTCAATGTATTATTAAGGATTTTATTTACTTTTTCTTTTCTTTTTGATGTATTCTCCATATGCTCTGTAATCTATAACTCTGTGACAAAAGAGTGCTCGCCCTCAATGTGCTTCCCAAAATTGTATTCTAAGAGGGTAGGACCCTGGGAACATAGAGTTATAAGAGCATTGGTCCCTGGGAATATAGGGTGCTGGTACTAAGAGACACTGGGAACATAAAGCACTAGGACTACACGGACATAGGACCCTAGGAATATTGGTCTCTGGGAAGTGATATATATCTGGGATACATAGAGCACTGGAAACCAAGGCCCTGGAAATGTAGAACCCTAGGAACATAGAGCCCTTTGTTATTTAGGGAATATAAGGCCCTTGATATGTAGGACCCTAAGAACGTATGGCCCTATGTATGTTGGTCCCTGGGATACATAAAGCACTGGAAACAAAAGACCCTGGGAATGTCAGCCCCAGGGAACATAGGGCACTCAATATATAGGACCATAGGGAACATAGGACTCTCAGAATATAGGACCCTGGGATCATAGGTCACTGGGACAAAAAAGGACCCTGGAAATACCGGACCCAGAAGACATAAGGCATTAGGTATATTGAATCCAGGTAGCCTATGGTGCTGAGAACAGAGGGCTATTTTTTACAGTGAGGGAATAGTTTGGGATATTTCCAGGAGGGCAATGAGGTCCAGAGGGAACAAATATTGTCCAGGGTGTTTGCCAGGGGTCCAGAAGTTCCCACTAGACATAGGGCAAGGTGCACAATACAGCTTTGTCCATATAAAATCCAGTGAAGTAGCATTACTTTGGCAGTACTCTGTAGAATTCATACGAATGTAGGGTTCTGTCTTCTCATGCATCCTGACTCTATAATCTCCTGCTCTTGTGGTATCTTTTTTGTCTTGCACTCCACGTGGCCTCCATCCCTCCATCCAATTTCTGGAGCAGCACCATTGAAATGGAAATGTTTAGAGAGCTCTTAAGCGATGTCAAATCACCTGGTGCTACCGAGATGCTGGATTACTGTCAGCAAATTGGCCTCTGTGCTTCATTTGGCTGCGTACTTAAGTCTCTCTTACGCTCTTCTCTCTGAATCAAGTAATGAATAGGAATCCAGGAGGGGGAAAAAGCATGCCTATTACTGTGCAAAGCAAATGGACGCTGCAAAATACTAAGTTAAAATGTTTTGTAGTGTAAGCTGGTGCGATAGCATGCATTATTTAGTGTTAGTATTGTGCTTAAATTCAGCACTAACCTGTGAGGGTATCCCTGAATCAACCATTAGGATTCCTATATGGCCTCAGAAATTGAGATATACATGCTTTGGTTTTTTCCCCCCCCCTTTTGATTATGTCAATAAAAGTAGCAGACTTTCTGCTCATGGTGTTTGGGGTGGTAAAGTGATACTTGGTCTAACATACATCTTTAAAAATGACTATCAGGAATGCTAGTTGCTAGCATTTGAAGGTTCACCTCCTGAATCTAAATATGTACACTTTGCAAAAAATGTCCTTCTAACTTCAGATTATTTCTCATGGTTGCATCCAAATATTTGGCAAATTTTAAGATCTGAAAAAGTAAGAAAAAGAAATGTGATGGTGTTTTCATGAACTATTGTTATGATGTACTGTGAAGGGAAGTAAAGATGGAGAACCTGGGGCTTGCAGAATTTAGGGTTTATAGCTTCGGTATATAAGGCCCTAGCAATATAGGACTCTAGGAACATAAGACCCAAGGAACATAAGACCCTAGGAACATAAGGCTCTAGGAACATAAGGCTCTAGCAAAGTAGGAGCCTGGGAACATAGGACTTTGTGATTGTAGGTACATAGAATCCTGGGAACATAGGGTCCTGGGGAATAGCACCCTGGGAATGTAGACACTGAGAATGTAGGACTCTATGAGAATAGGACTCTGGGTACATTGGGCCCTGGAAATGTAGGAGCCTGGGAACAGAAGGCCATAGGAGAATTGAACCCTAGAAACATAATCCCTAGGAAAATAGGACCCTGGGTAAATAGGGTTCTTAGAATGTAGGATCCTAGGAACATAATGGATTACGTATATTGTATTTAGGGTTTTCAGTTCTGATCCACATAGAAGCTCTTCAGAAACCTAGAACTTAACCATCCAAAGAAACTTTGAGGAAATCCTTTTTGTATTTCTTCATGAGATTCCATTGAGTGTCTGTATGTATTTCTGAGTCTTCCTATAGTGTACAGAGGTTAGAGAAGGATAAAAATCTGCATGCCTTCATCCCTCACTACAGGAAACACAGAGTCAGCAGTCTTTCTGCTGTGTGGGGGAGCAAGAAGAAGAAAGAGAAGAAGAACAACAGGGCGTGTGTATGTAGGAGTTACAATGAGAAGAACTCTCATGAATCTGTAAATCCTGCCAAAAGCTCGCCTCTGGGTTGCTGGCTCTCAAGTCCCCATGGTTTCACACATTTTTGTATTCTAGCTGAACTGAAATGCTTGTTGATGAGCTGATGAGTTGAACAAGGTGTATTAGAACTAGGGGTGGGAATCCTACAATTCAAGGTGATTTCAATTCAGCATGCCATGATGCAATTATAAAGCAATTCTGAAAGCATCTTGAGGGACCTCGATGATGTTTTTTTTTATACTGTGTGACCTCTTTTTACATTTAAAGCAAAAATTAAATTGTGCAAGCATGGGTTTTCAACAACAAAACTTGCATTTGACTTTCTTTTTGTCCTTTCAATTAATTATAATCTGTAAAGTGCTCAAACAATCACTTTCAAAGCGGAGGGTGCAATTCTGAGTTTGGCTATCTACTAGTCTGCTAATTATCTTCTCTAGTTGTTAAAATTTCTAAGACAGTTCACTTGTTCACCTACACCTTCAAATTTCACCATCCAGTTGGTGTAAACTTGTGGCCAATTTTTTTTTTCTTCCATGCATCAATTTTTTTCCAGGAAGAACAAAACATGCAATGGATTAACCACTGCTAATTGCATTTAAGAGTTAAGGGCTTTAATCAAGATTTCTGCATTGGCTTCCCGGCAGACTTGGGATTTGAACCTGTTACTAGTGCAGAACATTTCCTGCTGTGCTACTGTCACTGCCTGTCAAAGGCTAAGAAGATTGAAAAGGCACTTTTGTAAATGCACAAGAATACATCTTGCCATTAGTGCATATCAAAAATGCCATCTGAATGAACCAACATGGCATCCCTCTGTCTCTGAGTGCTGAAAGAAAATGGTTGAGCATTAAAAAAAAAAATCTCCTGAATAACAGACACAGAAATAGCAGGATATTAAAAACCCTTTCAAACAGTTTTAGCAATAGTAATTTATTGTAATTAGAAATATTAAACTTCAAAGACAAGGGTTCACCAATTTAACCAAAATCCATCCTCACTGCTACTTTCTCCACTCTATGCCTTTTTCTTTTTTAATAGAGTCATGGTCTTTGTATTTTGATAAAAGACAACCTTGACCCTTATGCATGCCACATCTAATGCCTTGAGCAAGTTCAATTCTTTTGTGCGAAGCCTTTCACATTGTAACCTGAAGGACTTCAACTCAGCTAATTTTACTTGGTCGAGTAGGGAATTTGAATCTATATTTATGATTTGAATAAAGTTCAGAAAAGAAGACCTGCAGCCAAAAATTAATAAAATATTGGGAAGAGGGAACTCTCTACCCTTTGAGGGCTTGTCCTAGTAGTTCAAAGAAGAGAATAAATCTGGGACATACATTAAAGAAAAACATGAAATATAGTACTGAGGGACAGACACACAGAGAGAGAGAGAGAGAGAGAGAGAGAGACTGATTTAAAGAAATTCTGTCTTCTCAGAAAAAAAAAACAAAGTTTGGAGTTGATAATTTCAGTAGATGGTGTGTGAGTGTGTTTGCACTAAAAGTTAATTGTCCTTGGCCAATAATGTGTACCTTATTCCTCAGAGAAAAAAACAACTAACAGCCACTGGTTAGTTGGAATCTTTCGCTACTTCATTCCACTCTCTATATTATGGCAAGGGAACCTTTCAACCCAAAAATTCCAGTCTAACTCAAAATACTCTAGCAGGATCAGTCATGGACTAAACACTCTAGAAAGCAGTACTAATCAATGACTATATAACAAACACTCAAGAAACAATATTAATTACTGGCTGAGCTCAAACACTCTGTCTGCTCCCAAACACTCTAGAAAAAGGACCAATCATGGACTGTCTGCTCCCAAACACTCTAGAAACAGGACTGATCATGGACTGTCTGATCCCAAACACTTCAGAGGAAGGACAGACTGCATGATCCGGAAACACTTGGATCTGAACAGTCACAGACAACCGGATGCTCAAACACTCCAGATGAAATACCAATCATAGGCCATTTGACCACAAACGCTCCAGAGAAAGAGAATGGTAAATTGTCTGACACCAAACATTTCACCAATCAGGGCCCTCCTTACACCAAAGAAATATCAAGCACTGTGGAACCCCAACATTTCAGAGGCAGTACCAATAACAGGCTGTCTGATTCCAGATGCTCCAGTGGAAGGACAATCACAGACTATCACAAACTCCAGGGAAAAGGGGTTTGATACAGTCCAAACCCTTCAAGGAAGGGCCAATCAGGGTCTGTCTGATACCGAACATTCTAGCGAAAAGACAAATCAGGGACCTTCGAAGCCCAGACATTCCAACAGCAGGACCAATAGTGAGCTCTGACCCTAGTCACTCCAGAGGAAGGATCTCTCAGAGACCATAATGACACCACACATGGAAGGACCAACACAGATTCATTTGACTTCACAAACTCTAGGCACAGTTTCTCAGTCTGGAAACACAGAACCAATCATATAGCACAACCAATCACATAGTGCCTGACAAAGCACTTAAAAAAAGAAAGGACTATCTGACTCCAAACACCACAAAATGACAACCAGTTAGGTCCCAGAACACTCCAGAGAGAGACAAACTCAGATATTGTTGGACCCTGACCATTCCACAAGAAGGGACAGATCCCTGACCTTTTGGAAACATTTCAGAAAAATCAGAGAACACCTAACCCCATAAATTCCAAAAGTGGGACCTATAGATGCTGCAGAGGAAGGACTCATCTTGGATCATCTATTGGACTGCAAAACACTCCAATCACAGACTATTTGACCCCAAATATTCTTGAGGAAGGTCCAATCACTGTCAATACTTCAAGGAGAAGACCAACAGAACTATGAGAACAAGGGAACAGAAATGGCACTGTATTATGTCTGTATCCACATAATCATACTATTGTTCTCCTACAACCTCATTTCTAAAACTCTTCTAAGTGGCTCTTAAAATGACTGACATAAAAGTGAATAGAGGTTGTTGTTGCTGTTGTCTTTCTGTAGAGCCGCACTGTAAGTGCACTCCACACACTCAGAGCATTCTTTAATAATAAACCACACTACGCTTTATACTCTGAAGGCAAGCTTGAACATAATATGACTGAAAACCCAAACAACTCATTAGAGCAGCATCCTGCTTCTGTCACATAAAACAAAGCCGTGGTCATGTTTCATTATTTAAAGCCTCGCTCTGTATGACATCTCTGAAGGTCGTCTCTCCCACTGGCATGTTTTCATTTCTATCCTTTTGTTTAGTCACTATTAGCATTAACAACATTACTGGCAGCAAGCTCTCAGAAGCAGAACAATCACAATCCACAGTGAACAAAGAACACTGCCAATCAGATCTAGAGCCAAGCAAAAATAGCAACGTTGGACCAGTCAGTATCAGTGGATTTGGATGCAAACGGACCTTGCATAATTGGATTAACAGTAAATCAGCAATCAGCCAATCAGGACAGGCGTGAACAGACCCAGAACGACCCAGCATAGACCCTGCACAGTGCATTTTAGTCAGTCAAACCTACAGCCAAGTAAATATATCTCAAATCAGAATTTTCTGAAAATAGACTATAGCCAATAACATTAAGAGTAGACCAACAATCAGCCTGTCAGGATTGATCTGGCACCACCGACTATGGCACGGGACAGACTCCTGAAGAAAAGTTTATTCAATTAAACCCACAACCAACCAAATCAGTATCAGGTGAGTTGAAGGAAAATTGACCTTAGCCAATTGGAGAACATGTCAGTGGATGATCAAAGCAGAAGCACTGTGCCAACTCCATCTTTCTTCCAATCCCAAGGTTTTTTCCAACCAATATACACACCACACTCATAGCTAACATAGCAAACCTAATGATTAACGAAATGTGGCCAATAGAATCGAGAGAATTAAGCGAAATCTCAAACATATTAAGTGGAAAATTGGGGACAATAGTTTTCTCAATTTGTTTACTCTGAGCAAATTTTGAATTTAATGCAACAATTTAATCAGAATCAGACTACATGTATGCAAATGTCAGCCATACGGATTACGAGGCAAGGAACAATTAGCCTATCATGACGGCTCAACCCGTTCCATCTAAGACCTGTCAAGTAAAAATGGGCGAGTCACACCACAAACAGCTAGGTTATCCAGAACTGCTGATGATGCCTCACACATGATGCCTGGGCTCTGTCCTTGACTGCGTTTAGTAAACAATGGCTCAAAGACAAGACACGTTGCGGTACAATGAACACACAAATTTACTTAATAGAGTGAACATAATGTCATACACTCCCTTGTTAGATGGCAAGTAAAGGCTATAAAGTTTAGCTCTACACATAAACACTCTAAAATATGATGACAGAAAGCTAACTGGCTTTATAATCATCAGGAACAAAGACAAGACAAGCAACCGCTCAAGTTACAAATGACTTTTCTCATTAAGGATAATAAGATCCATCTACGTATCTATCTCTATAATTAATGGATCAGAGGTAGAGTCATTTCTCGGGCTCTTGCTAATTACCTCTGCGGCGTGATTAAAAGCTGAACAGATTTATAACCAGTCACCCAAAACAGAAGCACTAGGAGGCAAAGCCCGCTTTTAAAACTGGCTGAGAGTTGGAGTAAACATCCATCTATCCAGGTTTTTCATCCAAGTATGGTGCATCTATCCAATTTTTTTATCCACACATGGGATTAAATTTAATATTCATTGTAATTAGTGAAGAAAAGGTGCAGTTTGTATAACTTTAGCAGTAGCTTAGCATAACCCACTTAATTAAAACACGTAAATAAAAAATAATTATAAAATTACTATTTTTTTATTCATAAATAAACAATACACATATATACAATATATATAGAAATTTATTTTAAAATCATATCACATCATTTCATATGCATATGCTATTTATATTTGATATAGTTCTTTGTTTTTGGTTTTGTTTTGTTTTTTTTTAGGGAAATTTTTACTCTTTTCCATTTTAAACTATAAATCACAGGTATATATTAGAAATAATATTAACAGATTAAAATCTAAAAATGTTTTTTTTTTACAATTTTACAATTATTTTACAATTTAAAAAAAATATATATATATATATATATATATATATATACAGTCAGGTCCATAAATATTGGGACATCGACACAATTCTAACATT
>CM075030.1:13189305-13210968 GCA_037576675.1 Pangasius sanitwongsei | reverse complement strand
CACCTCCTTCACTGTGACTTAGAGACACAGAGGCCACACCTCCTTCACTGTGACTTAGAGACACAGAGGCCACACCTCCTTCACTGTGACTTAGAGACACAGAGGCCACACCTCCTTCACTGTGACTTAGAGACACAGAGGCCACACCTCCTTCACTGTGACTTAGAGACACAGAGGCCACACCTTCTTCACTTTGACTTAGAGACACAGAGGCCACACCTCCTTCACTTTGACTTAGAGGCACAGAGGCCACACCTCCTTCATTGTAATTAATAGGCATAAAGGCCATGACTTCTTCATTGGATCTCCAGGCATA
Source organism: Pangasius sanitwongsei (assembly GCA_037576675.1). Lineage (NCBI taxonomy): Eukaryota > Metazoa > Chordata > Actinopteri > Siluriformes > Pangasiidae > Pangasius > Pangasius sanitwongsei. The sequence goes on along the minus strand of CM075030.1, from coordinate 13,210,652 downwards.
GAAGCTACACACTTTCTCCACTGAGACTAACAGCCACAGAGGCCACACCTTCTTCTCAAGGACTAATAGACAGAAAGGCCACGCCTCCTTCATCAGAACTGCCAGGCATTAAATCTATACCTCCTTCACTGGTAATGACAGACAGAAAGGCCACACCTCCTTCACTGGTAATGACAGACAGAAAGGCCACACCTCCTTCACTGGGTCTCTGATTTGAATCGAATCATCTTTACACTACACTTGTTTGTGGTTATAATTCCCACTCAGCTTTTCTTTGATCCTTTCAGACAGGAAAAAAATTTTTTTATCCAAAGCGTGCCTCTAAATAAATCACCTTACAGTTTATATTCGATTCTGATCGACATTGTTCTTGCTGTCTGGTTTACGTGGTCCAGAGGAGATTGAACAGTACGTGGTTGAAATAGTAAGAAAGCATGCTTCAGCGTTGGCATGGAAATCCACACACGAGTAATAAGAGGAAAGGCTTGTGCCCACGCAGCGAGATCTCAAACCTGTTTTCTCATGGACTCTCGAGAAAAAGGATCAAACACACCAACACACACTCAGAGAGTTTGGCAGGCAGAGGGGGGCATGAGCAAGACAAGGACAGATGTATAAAGAGAGAGAGAGAGAAGCAGGAAGACAAAGAGATCGTGTGAGGAACTGAAAAAAGCAAAACCATGAAATAAAACAACGAGCCACCAAATGATAATGAAATGTAATTATACAGATGGGATTTAAATGAAAAGAAGGTACATTTGGGAGCAGCGTAATTAGGCATGATACGGTTAACCTGTTACAGCACAGGACATTTTCCCTCACTGACAGCCCTGAACCTTAATCTATACAGTTTACACTACTTTAAAAAGAAATATCTGAAAGTACTAATTAATCAACTGGCTCCAGATCCACTGGGATTACTGAATGAATAAATGAATGAATGAAACTACATTATCATCCACATCACTTCCAGCATTTCTTCTACAACTCCACCTACAAACACTGAACAATTCGACAGTAAGCCTAGTCCTTAAGTCACTTGATTTTTAATTACTTTTTAGCTACATTAACCTTTTGACACCAAAAATGCCTTGGCTGATCGGCAACATCATGGAAATTTTGCTTTATTGTGCTTCATTATAGAAATAATTTAGAAAAAAATGTATATCCAACAAGATTATAAAGTTGTCTAATATTTTTCTCATGCATTTCTTATATTTGTTATTAAGGGAATGCCAGCTTAAAGTGAATTAGAGGAGAAAATTGTAGCCTGCAGCACACAAGAATATAGTGTACAAAACAGTGTCAAAAAGTTAATAATCACGCTAATATTTTGAAGCTTACAAAAGGATAATACCCTCCACCACACACACACACACACACACACGTCTCTCCACATATTTTTCCATCTTTATGTCATTTAACCAAGTACACTGGAGAAAAGCCTTACTCAGATTAGTTCAAACTACAGCTATTACTGCGCACAATGTAGATGCCCATCAGCCGTAACGATTTCTCACAAAAGCCTGTCAGACAAAATAAAGACTCAAAACATGACTACAGTGAATAAAGAAAGATGAACAAAGATTGGAGTATGTACTATTTATCTAGACTTGCTAGTAGCAACCTAGTGCAGTCTAAAAAAAAAAGAAGTCCAGGGACTCAACTTTGAAGTTATCAAGATGTCATTTAGGCTGTAAGTGGAGTAGCTCTGGTTCTTTGCCAATTTCCACTTTGGCTCAGAGGAAGTAAGGTTTGCATAAGGTTCGAGCTCCTCAAACCTGTTCCAATCCTACCACCCTGTAGGACCTTCCAATCCCCTACATCCCTGTTACTTGTCATTTATAACCACCAAGACCTCAGCTCAAACCCTGCTCCTGGAGATTTATAATTACCAGAGTGTAGATCCTGATGTACAGGATACCTTGTAGAACCTTCCAACCTTGAGCAACACTATTCCTGGTAACATATAAGCACTCAGAATTCTGCACACTTTGCTCCTGGAGATTTAGATGTTCCAGAGTTTTATTCCTGAAGATCTACCACCCTATAAAACCTTCCAACCCCCTGTAGCCCTGCTCCTGGTCATTTATAACCACCAAGCTTGAACCCTGCTTCTGGAGGTTTAGAAGTCCCATACTTTTAATCCTGAAGCTCCCTTTAGAAGCTTCCAACCCCCAGCAACACTGTTTCTGGTCATTTATAACCATGCCTTCAGCACAAATCCTGCTCCTGACGTTTTAGAACTACCAGACTTTAGTTCCTGATGATCTACCACCCAGCAGAAACATCCAAGCCTCTGTAGCCCTGTTCCAAATTATTTATTATCAGGTTTCAGCTCAAACCCTACTCATAATTACCAGTTCCTAAAGATTGACCACCCTGTATAACCATCCAACCCCTTGCAATTCTGCAATTCTTGCAAGTTTCTGATCATTTTAGCCACCCACAGTTCAGCTCAAACTCTGCTTCTGGAAAGTTACCGAATTTTATTCCCAAGTATCTACCATCATGTAGAAGCTTCCAACCCCCACCAACACTGTTCCTGGACATATATCACCATCAAAGACCTTAGGCCAAACCGTGCTCTTAAGACTTATAACTATCAGAGTTTTATTCCTGAAGCTCTACCACCATGTAGAACCTTCCAACCCCAGCAACACTGTTCTTGGTCATTTATAACCATTAAGATATCAGCTCAAACCCTGCTGCTGGAGATTTATTACTGTCAGAGTTTAGCGCCTAAAGATCTACCACCACACAGAGCCTTCCAACCCCCTGCAACCTTCTTCCTAGTTATTTATATCCACCAAGTCTTCAGCTCACACTCTGCTCCTGAATATTTATAATACCAGAGTTTCTCATTTCTGGATGTTTACTACAGTAGCTCCAGCCCTAACTGAGTACACCTGGCTATAATAATCAGTTGCTTCTAAACACCGTCATTAGCCTGAGCAGGTGAGTTAAGATTGAGGGTTTTGGAGCCAAACTGTACTGACTGGCAGATCTCCAGAGTTTGGACTGGCCACTGCTGGTATAAATGAATAGGCTAGTGCACTCAAGATTCTGAGAGCAAATTTGAGTTGCTAATGAGGCTCAAAGGGAAAATAACCAGAAATTAATTTCTCAGAGTCTGCAGATTGTGTGGCCTGTATGGCTTTACTTTTACTGCCAAATGTCGAGAGCGCAGTAGTTGAATCCAAGTCCAGCATGCCTTCTGCTCCTCACAGAATGATTTTGCTCTAATACAAAAATCTTCTTTTCAGTACAACAACATAACCGAAAGTCATCAAACAAACTAAATTTTGGTAGACTCTCCTAAAATCCTGCCACGCCCACTGCGATGTCATATTACTTACATCACCTTACCATGTACGTATCCGAGGACAGACTTATTGTTCTTGCTGTTTGCCGTGAGGGATGTGATCTTCTAAACATCACTCTTCTGAGGGTCCTGTAATCGACTCTCTTCCTTAACGAACATCCTACTCCACATCTCTTAATTAACATCTCTACATTCTAATTAAGACTTTTAACTTTATGCGCACTGCTCACTTCTGTGGGTTAATTACACAGTTAATTAGCCAAACAAGTTCCTCGGTCTAATCAGTGGAATCGTTGATTGTCGAAGACCACTAGTTCCTCCTCAGCCGTTCATTTGTGTCACTGGTGCACAATTTAATCCCAACTCACGAAGCGTTGAAACTCCCGGCTCAGACTCTCGTGCCGCAGCCATAGGCTCCTTCGATTAACCTCGAAAACGAAAAGTCACGGTGCAGTTTGAGCCGTTATGCACTGAGATGAAACGTCCTGATGACTTTACAGTCAGGTCCCCAAGTCTCAGTCCACTGCTGAGAAGTGTTTTCAAAAATGAATGTAGTTGTGTCGAATTTTACGCCTGGAAGCAGCGAGCAGAAAGAGGACTGCAGTAATTAAGTCAATATAACAAGTTTGTCATTAAATAATAAATAACAATAGATTTAATATCGTATTCATGTCTGAAAAATGAGACTTTTTAAGATGAGTGAGCAGTTTCCTATCATCTGTCAGCAGCACAGTAAAAGTAACTCGAAAGAAAGAAAGAAAAAAAGAAAGAGACAGAAAAAAACAGAAAGACAAAGGAAGAAGAGAGAGAGAAAGTGATTGAGAGAACGGAGGTGACTTTATTTTAATGACTCAGATAAACCTGATAAACTAATTTAAAGTGTATGAGTGTGTGTGCGTGCGTGTGTGTGCATGTGTGAGCATGTGTGTGCATGTGTGTGTGTGTGTGTGTGTGCTGGTGTGAGCTTGTGCGTGTGTGTGTGTGTGTGTGTGTCCTGTGGGGAGAATCAGGAGGAGGACAGGTGGAGCAGCAGCAGGAGGTCAATCAGACACAGAGACACAATGTGTTTTCCACAATCAGCAGTTTGTCCTTCTTTTCTTTTTTCATCAGCAGTATTTAATCGTCATCAGCTGGTAAAAAAAAAAAAAAGCTTGCTAGAAAGCTAACACGAGCTAACCTTCATCTTCATCACTATAATGTTAGCTGGACAGCTAATGTGACAGGATTTCTGAGAGGAATTTAAAGTCAATTCTTATGAAGTGTTCGTAGCTGTTCAAGTTCAAGTGAGCTAACCTGATCGGATTTCTAAAAGAATTTTAGAAAGAAAGAAAATGAAAAGGAAATAATAGAAAGAAAGTGAAGCATAAGGGACAAACAAAGAGCAGCGGGCTATTAATAACTCACATTACACACACACACACACACAGACACTCTCTCCTCTCTCTCTCTCTCTCTCACACACACACACACACACACACTCTCCTCTCTCTCTCTCTCTCTCTCTCACACACACACACACACACACACTAATTTAATCATGGTCATTAAAACAAGTTAAGATAAACCCTCACCTAGAGAGACATACCCCCCCCCCCCTCCACACACACACACACACACACACAGTCTCTCTCTCTTTCTCCCACACACACAAACACACACTCTCTCTTTCTTACACACACACACACACACACACACACACTCTCTCTCTCTCTCTCTCTCCCACACACACACACACACACTTATACCTGCACATTTACTGAATTATATGTAATTAATTAAAATGAAGTATCACCACAGATCCTCCCCAATACACACTTTTTTTCCTACTTTTTTTCACACTCTCACGTTTCATTTATACAAAGGAAATGAAAAGTACAGGGAACAATAACACACACACACACACACGCACACAGGTTTCAGGCTGCAAGCTTTTAATTCACTCTGTAGTAAACTATTTTGTCCGATTTCTGAGAGTTTTTGCTAGCAAATGATTTGTTAAAAATTATTAATTAATAATATTTTTAAACATTCAAGGGTTTTTTTTTGTGCTAATTATCATAGCAAAAAAATCCCAGCAGTGGAGCAAATCCAATCTGCATTACAATTCCACTTTCGGGAAATGAAGTTCGGATCGATAGAACCTCTGTAACTTTTATTTCTCTGACATGATGGAGCTGATGGTTCCCTCAGGACAGCGGCGCCAGACTCCCGAGAGAGAGGCGGAGAGACAGAGAGATGGAGAGATGGAGAGATGGAGAGATGTACACGCCCGTTCCACCTCCATCACAGCCAGATCGGCCGTCCTCAGAGGGACCGAGACGATCGATGGCTCGTCTTCAGCAACTCGGACGCAGATCCTCCCTGGACTCATCAGTGTTACATTAATACGAAGGCAGGAAGGAGAATTTCATTAATACTGAAACATTCACATGTTCTGTTACAGCAGGGATGCAGCGGAGCCCGAGACTCTATTATTATTATTATTATTATTATTATTATTATTATTATTATTTAAGCTGATGCAAAAAATTGGATAGTTTTTACAAATATTTATCGCAGTTCTTCACACTAAAACTAGCTTGGAAGCTTATACGCCGTCCCTCGTTCCTATTGGTCCTCACCAAATTCGCTTCACTTCTTATTTGCATAAAGTTAAACTTTGCAAAAAATCTTTTAAAAACTGCGTCGCTACCGGAGTGATTGCAGGGTAAGAGAGAAAGAGCAATTAGAAGAAAAGGAAGACAACAACAATAAAAGCAACAAGAAAAAACAAGTAGAAATCAATGGCAGTGATGCTGATGAAAGAAAGATGCTTCCATCACCAGTTAGGTTAGATTTTTTAAAAATTAAGCTAGAATAAAAAAAAATAAGCTAGATTTAAAAAAACAGTAAATACATTTAAAAAAATTTAATTAAGCTAGATTTGTATTTTAAAAATAAGCTAAAATTTATGGGATAAAAGCTGAATAAAATTTTTCTTTAAAGATGGATTTTATTAAAAAACTAGATTGTATTTAAAAAAATTATAAGCTAGATTTATTTTGAGAAGATAAAATTTTATTTTAAAACAGAAGCTATATTTTTATATAAATAGCTGTATTTTATAAAACAAAATAAGCTAGATTTTCTGGTGGGGAAGCTGGATTTTTTTTTTTTTTAAATAAGATAGATTTTATATTAAAAAGGTAGATTTATTATTACAAAAATAAGCTGAATTTTATATATATATATATATATATATATATATATATATATATATATGTAGCTAGATTTTATGTTTAAAAAATTAAAGATTTAAGATTAAAAATATAGATTTGCTCTAAGGGAATTAAGCTACAAATTTTTAAGACAGATTTTAATGTATCTATCTATCTATCTATCTATCTATGTAGTGAGGAAAAAAGAGAAATAATGTATGATAAAAGAAGAAGGCCCTGGGAGGTGGACCTGTTCAGAAATATTTTTGCCTGTGAGAGCTTTTTGAAAAAGCCGTTGACATGGAAACCCTGAGATTAGCGCTTTTTGCTAAGTGCTATTCATTGTGTGATTTTGGAAAAACTATTCCACGTAATCGTGCAGGAGAAATAAAACTGCAACAAAATGCCTTTGATTCCTAAAATGGCTGTGCGATCAGGTGAATTCGTGTTGATTGAACGTGAAGATGATGTGGTGGCAGGCGATAATCTGCAATCTGATGAAAGTCTGCAGAGAACAGGAGGAGAAATCCAATCCCGTTCCAGCTCCGGCTGTCAGGAAAGCACGACGGATCCAAACCGAGCGAGCTGATTGCAGGACGTAATGAAACAAACAAAGCCAGCACACCTTCATCCAGGTCCATTTCCACGGCTAAGTCCATCTCCAGCTGGAGGAATAAAGCGAGTCCTGGAAGCGCAATCCCCCGGGGCCAAAGAGCAGGAAATAAGCCACCGCAGGCAATTCAGTGTGTAGGAGTGTGTGCCATCGATCAGCGAGACGAAACGCAGCTAAACATTCCTCACCTGAGCCATACATCATGGAGCTCCACGGTAATTCGCCTGTTCAGATCGGCCAGGCGCCCTGGGCTAAAAACCGACTCAGTGATGGGCCTTTATACGAGAATCGAACCTCTCACCTGCATCTGTTCCACTTCAGAGTAACTCCAGACTTATGTGCACCCTTTATAAAAACACAGCGAATCTACATGACTCGAATAACAATCGTGATGTTCTGAGCTTACACACCTACACCTTCATACCTTTATTATCTTTAGAGTCAGTGTGCAGTTCTCCATCAAGCTCTTACATACTACATACAAGAAAGAAAATCGTTAAATAACTATAGAAATATTTAGGAAATTGTATAAATATATGCAACACAACACAATATTTTGAAATGAAATGACAGTAAATGCACACATTTCCTCCAGCTGTTGGACTACAACATTTTAACCACCGCATGTAATAATCACACAAACGTTGTTGCACGTACGTTTGACGATAATTTTGTAGTTGAAGGTGCAAATAGGTGCGTAATTAGCATTAATCAAGTCCCTTCGGTCACCTTTGCTGTGCCTGAAACATTAAAATAGATTTTAAAGGAATTAGGCAACATGTTTAATAAGGCTAGATTCAAAAACAGCTAGATTTAAAAAACAAACAAACAAACAAAAAACTAGTTTGTAATTATTAATAAAAATATTAAGCTAGATTTTTAAAAACTAGCGTACAATTTAAAAACTTAAGCTACAATTTAACTAAAAAAAAAAACAAAAACTAAAAAATTAGCATGTTTACTACAATGCTAATTCCCACTTTAGCCCATTTACTATAAGTCTAGTTCATGCTTTAGCCTGTTTACTGTTTTCTATCTATCTATCTATCTATCTATCTATCTATCTATCTATCTCAGATAGTTCAATAATACACACAATGCTAATTCCTGGGTTTTACAGTGATGCTAGTTATCTTGTTTACTGTATGTATGTAAATAAACCGCCATAAACAATGAAGAATTCAATAATAAATATTAAATAAAGAACATTTTCGATTGCCGATTAAGTTTAAAAATGTTATCGATGTTAGCAGTAGGGGTTCAGTTTAAAAAATAAATGCTAATGCAAATGTCAGTTGGTGTTAGTTCTATCATTCGAAGCCTGAAATGTGAGGAAGGCACTTTTTGGGTTTTCTAATCGGTATGATCAGAAAGTTCCTGAGGTCTCCGTGGACGGCGCTGATGTGATGTAGAAGCTGTGCAATAGCGCTAAACTCCGCATGACAGTAACAGGAAGCAATCGCTCGTAGCTGAGATCAAAGCCGTGAAGACATGAAGGAGCGTGAACCCATCCGTCACCCGGACCTCGTGATCCATTATTCATCAAAGCTCTTAGCTCATCTTATTCACAATGAATGAGCCGTCATAGCATTAGCGTTTAGCATTAGCCCGCGTGAACCCGGCCATCGGTGGCCTTTCGGAGCTCAAGTCAGGAATCTTGATCTGTCGCTGACGCTCGCTAAAACTTTACGGCACGACGGCTGCTATGCTAATTGGGGTTTGGGGTTAATCTAAGTGGAGAAGCCATTTTGGAATTATAGCAACAATAATAAGCTCATCTCATCTGCAGTAATAACCTCAGAGATGAAGGATTAATCTGAGCTCCAGGCAGCAATTTAGCATGTCTGCTATTTTATTTATTCTTCTTTATTTCCACTCAGACTGAGAGCAGACCTCGGGATCAGACTAGCCACTTTCAGATCGAGTGCCAGGAAGATTAGCCACTAGCAAAAATACACTCGCTAGCTCCACAAAGGCAGTGTTTAGCAAGTTATTTGAAGTTTTATATATCGTTTCCTCAGATGAGTAGATCTCTGAGGTGGGTTAGGGTGCCGTTAGCACGTAGCCGCTTAGACAAACATTTGCTAGCATCTAAGATTTCAAATGTTGACCTCTAGGTTTAAGTTAGCGGGGGAGGTTAGTTAGCTAAAAATGAGATTAGCCGCTAGGATAAACACATTCACTCACTCTCAAATGTCAATAAGGCCATTTAGCATGCATGTTATTTATTTATTTATTTATTTATTTATTTATTTATTTATTTATTAATTAGGTTTTTTTTTTTTTTTAGAACTCTGAGGAGGAGCTCATTTAGTTCTTAGCAGCTAGGTTCGAAATGAGATTAGCCACCAAAGCTAACACATTTGTTAGTTCCAAAGAATCAATGAGGTAATTTAGCATGTGTGGTATTTTATCTGTAGATCTCTAAGATGGGATTCTTGTATTGTTATTTATTTGTTTGTTTACTTTTTTTAATGAAAGTGATCTAGGGTTTAATTAGCAATAGCCACTAGATTTTTTTTCTCTAGTCAGAGTGTATCTGATGTGAGGTTCAGGTGTTTTTTTTTTCTAAGAAAGGGTTTAGTAATGGTATGGATGCTAGGTCAAAATGAGATTAGCCACCACTGCTAGTTCTGAAAACTCATTGAGGCACTTTATCATGCATATTCTTTTATTTATTTAATTGTTTAGCACTAGATTTGTTTTGGCAGTATTTTTTGTTAAATTTAAATTTCAGTTAGCTTACAATGCAATCTTAGCATGTGTGGTTAATCGTCTATTTATTTATGTATTCATGAATACAATTGATTTCATTTTAATTTAATTTGTTAGCTAGCTTGAGAAAGTTAATGATGTAATCTTTTTAGGTAAAGTTGACCTCTAGAATTCAGTTAGTTTAGCCACTAGATCAAAATGAAATTAGCCTTTAGGTCTTTCACAGGCTCCAAAAAAAAAAAATAATAATAATAATTGAAGCGATTTAGAATGCATGTTCTTTTATTTTATTTTATTTTTTTTTGTTTTGTTTTTAGTTGGAGTAGTTCTCAGTAATTTCAGAAATTTTAACCAGAGTAGATTAGCTGGAGTTGATTTAGCTCATAGCACTAAAATGTTCAAATGAGACTAGCCGCTAGTTCAACAGTGATATCATTTAATTTGATATAAAAATGTTTATTTTTTAAAATCTTTTTTTAGTCAGAGTTTAGCTTCGAGGCTGGTTTCGGCTAGCATAAAGCGGCTAGGTCTAATGGAGCCTAGCCATATGGATAAACATGTTTGCTCAGAGTAGGGGTCTTATGCTTCATTTAGCATGAATCATGAGGTTAAAATTAAGCTAGTTGCTAGCGTAAAGATGTTTGTTAGCTCCAAAAAGTCAATGTTAAAATTTGCAACATTCAAAATTGCAACGTTATTCTGTTTTTTTTTTTATTATTATATTTTTTTTATTCAGTATAGACCTCTGCAGTTCTGTTAGTGTGAGCCCCGAGATCAATATTAAACTAGCCACTAGCCGAAATGTGCATGCTAGCTCCCAAAAGTCAGTGTTACGTTTATAATCAGGCTGTGAGTATGCTATCCTGTTTATTATTTTTATTATTTCTGTTTTTTAATCAACGGTTCAGTTAGCAGGGGCTACAGGGTCAAATTGAAACTATCCACTAGCATCATTATGTTTGCTAGCTCCAAAAAAATCTATGAGTGGATTTCAGCTGAGGCAAAACAAACACTCTCGCTCTGAGCGCGTCATCCATTTCTCTAAATATCAGTTAAATCTGACAAGAGAAAAGAGGGCTCCATTTTCCTCTCTGAGTCATCCACAGCATTTGTCAAGGCTTTCAGAGGCAGGAAGTAAACAGAGAGGATTTTGACAATTTTGTCAAATACTTCCATTTCATTTTCTTCTCCAATCCAAATAAAACACTATTTTTCCCTCTGATATTTCAGACATGCACCTCTGAACATCCTCATTACGAATCATCTCCCAACTCGCAAGTCAAACAAAGACAGGGTTAGCAGGGTTAGCATAGACAACTGTAGCATGCTAATTAGCGCAGGTCGCAAAAAATAAAAAGCACGTTCCTTGCTCGATCTAGGACGTCTCACGTCTCACGTCTCACACGTACCGCTTCTTAGTGCTAAATTACATCGAGCAGGTCTGACTGAAGGAGTTTTCTGATATCCTACTATAAGATTTTTAAAACATAGAGCTGATATCGTGGTGGTAATTAAAACTCTAAATACTGATATTTCCAGGAGGTGTGTGTGTGTGTGTGTGTGTGTGTGTGTGTGTGTGTGTGTGTGAGAGTGTGAGTGAGTGAGTGAAAGAGAGAGAGAGAGAGAGAGAGAGAGATGCCTCTGAAAGAGCCTGTTTACTATAATGCTATTTATTTTTTTAGTGTACTTTACTGTAATGCTAGTTTTCCAGACAATATAATGCTAGTTTTTTAGTTAAATTGTTGCTAATGCTAGTTTCTGGGCTAGGCCGCTCACTATAAATGTTGCTTTCATGGTTAAGCCTTTTACTTTAATGCTAGTTTTTTTGTTTAAGCCTGTTTACAGTAATGTTCCTGAATTAGCCTATTTCCTATAATGCTAGTTTAGGGATTAGCCTATTTACTATAAAGCAAGTTGCTGTGTTAGCCCATTTAGTATGATGTTTTATTTTATTGTTTTGTTTAGAGCATATACCATAATGTTCCTGATTTAGTCTGTTTGCTATAATTTTTTTTTAGCTTACTGTGTTTAATATAATGCTAGTTTTTAGTTAAATTGTTGCTAATGCTAGTTTCTGGGTTAGGCTTCTCACTATAAATGTTAGTTTCTTGGTAAAGTCTGTTTACGCTAATGCCAGTTTTCGATTAGTCTGTTAAGTATAATGCTAGTTGTGGGATTAGACTGTTTACTATAATGCTAGTTATTGTCTTAGCCTCACTGGGTTATTATATCATTCCTGAATTAGCCGTTTTATTTTAATGCTAGGTCCGGAGTTAGCATGTTTACTATAATATTCCTGAATTAGCGTGCTTAGTATAATGCTCGTTCCTCGATTAGCTTGTTGAATATTATGTTAGTTCCGGTGCTAGTCTGTTTACTATAATGCTAAAAACATTTTCCCTTAGCATGCTCCCTTCATCACTTGTAGAAGCTGCGAGGAGTGTGAGTGAGTGAGTGTGTGTGAGTGTGTGTGTGTGGGACAAGGTTTGACATTTTGAAGAACATGTTTATTTCAAACAGCCTGCAGCTAGAACTCCCATTAGCACTCGGTGCAGAGAGCGAGATTGGGGGCGAGAGTCTGAGGAAGAGAGTGGGAGAAAGGGAAAGGGAAAGAGGAAGAGAGAGGTGTTATGATGTCAGAGCCTTTGGGACGTGAGGAACCGATGTTACACCCTCGAGTCCTCATTACGCTTCCTGATCACACAGTGTCAGAGTGATGAAGAGAAAAACCCCAAACCTCAGGATGTCTTCATAGTGATTTAACATCTAATTCACTTTTTTTTTTTTTTTTTTTAAAGAATATGACATCAGCAGTTAGCCTGTTGCTAGTTTGTGGGTTAGCTTGTTTACTGCTACGTTTTGGTTAGCCTTTTTTTGCCGTAACATTTCCTTAATTAGCCTGTTAATTACAATCCTATGTACGTATGTCTGGAGTTAGTCTGTTTGACTGCATGCTAGTTTGTGGGTTAGCATGTTTACTATAATGCTAGTTCATGGTTAAGCTTGTTTACTATAATACAAGGCTGTTTGATATTAGACTGTGTAGTGTATTGCTAGTTTCTGGGTTAGCTTGTTTAATATAATGCTTGTTTTTAGGTTAGTCTGTTTACTATAATGCTACATTTTTGTTAAACTATTTACTATAATGCTAGTTTTGGGTTAATCTGTTTACTATAATGCTAGTTCTTGCGTTAGCCTGTTTACTATAATGCTAGTTCTTGCGTTAGCCTGTTTACTATAATGTTCCTTAATTAGACTGTGTAGTATAATGCTAGTTCTTATGTTAGCCTGTTTACTATAACGCTAGTTCTTGCGTTAGCCTGTTAGCTATAATGTTCCTTAATTAGACTGTGTAGTATAATGCTAGTTCTTAAGTTAGCCTGTTTACTATAATGCTAGTAACAAGGCTAGGCTGTTTACTATAATGCTAGTTTTTTGGGGTTACCCTGTTCACTACAGTTCTACTTTTTCGTTAGCCTGTTTATTATAATGCTAGTTTTTGTGTGAAAAGTAATTAGTGTAATTCAGACTGAAATCAAGTTAATGGAGTTTTAATTGATTTGCAAATGTTGTTTCTTTGCTTCTTTGGTCCTCCTTTTCTGTAAGCAAGTTCATCCTAGTTCCTGTTTCATGTTCCTGTTTTCTAGATACTGTTTCAGCTTGTGTTTAATGATAATGGTGGTAGTTCTCCTTTAGCGGTAAGTTTTCCTGAAGTGGTGTGTCTCTCGAACGACGGTGCTCTACGATGTCAGCTGTAAGTTTTCCAGGTCTCTGCTCCATACAATAAAGTTGGGAAAGCTTCTGCCTTGTACACCAGCCACTTGGTTTCTGCTCATGCTAATGCTAATCAGAATATTGTGAATTTATGAGCACGGTCTGAGAGAGCAAATCGCTATCCAAGATGAACGCACTGATAAAAAGATGTAGATGAAGTGTCTAAAGCACAAAGAGTGAATAAAAGAAAAAGAAGGTCATAAAGAATATAATTTTGATAAACAGGTAGCGAAGAGGAAGTGGGTCCTGTTTACCTATTTTACCTACTATTGATTTCCGGACTAAATTGCTATACATCAGCTCCATTTTTCCAATCGCCAGCGAACACTCTGTACTATCGACTCCAAAGCCTCTGAAATGTTTTCTTTTTATGGCCTCATAAAGCGAGCACAGTTATATTTCGTGACAAATACTACTGACCTTTACGTACCGAGCTAAATTTCCCAGACACACTGCGCAGTTGCTGAGTTATATTAAAGAGATTTCACGCAGCATGACTTCCAAAAGCTCGGAGTGAATATTTTATTTTCACCTTGAATGCTTTCCTGGTTACTGGAGCTCCTCGGCAAACAGATTTCAATTAACTCGCCGTGATTAAACGCAGTGAAACGGAGCCTTAACGCCGAGATATTTGCTGAACAGTCTCTCATTAACCGCCATGGGAATACACACGCATCTTCCATTTACATGTTCTTCCACACATTATGATTTGAAGCCAAACGTTTCAATTAGCTACATTCTTAAAATGCATTAAAGAAACTTAAAACTAAAAAAAATAATAACAATGTGACCTCTAAGCCAACCCTTTAAAAAGTAAAACGGGGACCAAAGTTTAACAGAAAAGTTTGTCTGAAAAAAAAAAAAAAAAAACGTACACAATTTTCTCCTTATCACAACTCTAGTCAGTCAATTAGTTGACATGTTTGGTATCCGTTTTTAGTTGTTTACGAGTAAAGAATCCATCTAGCTTAAATTTCGCATTATGCAAATGCTTGATATCAATGGTTCTAATATAAAGCTAGCACTCCAGAGAAGGAAAATTATATGAAAATTCATACAAATTCAAATGAACAGTTGGATTTCATTGGATTCAGTGTAAATTAAGTCATACAAACAGGTATGAATGCTCCAATCCCAAACCCGCTAACTCCAACCCCAACCAGCTAATTCCACCGCCAACCCTAACCTTCAGAACTGTACAGTTTTAATCATGCAAATTGTTTTACATATATTTCGAAGAACTTTAAAAAAAAAAACAGATAGCTAATATGTAGCTGGATAAATAGGGTACGACCTCAATGGCTCGCAAACTTGGATCTACCTCCGCTAGTTCCTCAAGAACACCGAGAGACTCTGACTCAGTGGAACAACAGAATTCAAGAAAACGAGCATGAAAATAAGTCCTAAATTAAAAATCTGGGGAAAAATTGCACAGCAACCAAGGCTTCAGGTCATAGAAAATTCATAAAGCCTATTCGGGGCCAAAAAGTTTGTGAACCCCTAGGCTACAAGTTCAGCTATAATTTTTCAGAACCAGACCAAAAAATTATATATATATATATATATATATATATATATATATACACAAGACACATAACCTTCTCACATCCCGCCTGGAGTTAAAGGTCGACTACATGCCACACAGCTGAGGGTTAAGGACTTTTTTTTATAAGAACCCAACAGTGCCAGCTTGGCAATGCTAGGATTTGAATTCTTTTGCTCAATCGCCCATAACCGGAACCGCTGAGCCACCAACCTCCAGCCCACATCCTCCGCCATCGTCTTGGCGACATTACATATTTCTGAAATCCTCGTCTGTGTAGCAGGTCGTTTACCAGCATGGCGTCATGAAACACTTTTCTTTCCGAGCGACATTTTTGGCCTCCCACACGGAGCTGGCGTGAGAAGTGTGAGTGTTCGCTCACGTCAGGAGGGAGCAGTGTGATCGCTCTCGTAATCGCCGATGTGTGTCAGGATTTAACCTGCAGCTCCATCAGGGAGCCGTCAATCACACGCCTCACACAAAGAGACCGAGATAGTGAGAGAGAGAGAAAAGATAGAAAAAACCTGGCTGTAGAGATGGAGAGAAAAAATGTGGCACTCTGGTGGCATATTTTATGCAAACAATCATCTTTGGCTCATATTCACATTCTGATATAATGCATTTAATCGCAAATGGATGAGGTTCAGGTTTAGTGCAATTTAAACAGATTTCATTCCCAATTACTTCTTCTGGTTTTCTCTGAGGAGATGTTGATTTAACAACTATGGAAGGAGTCTCCAGTGTCAGTCCTTTGGAACACTTATTATGTTAAATATCTCCGGGCATGGACACCGAGATTTGAATTGACTATAACCACCATTTTGTGAAAAACATCTAAAGATTAGCTCGATTAGCATTAGCTGACGTGACGTGACATGACATTAATTACGACACACGGGTCTGCTCTGTGGAACAGCGGAGGTTCCTCAGTGCTCTGTGATTGTGAGTGGTGTGCCTCAGAGAGGGTCTCAGAGAAAGCTCTCACTGCTCCATTAAAGCTGAACGTTGAGCGACTTCCTCCAGACACATCATCGACCGGCTCTCGCTCATCTCTTAAAGCAGCTGCAGCAACCCAGAACGACTTCCTGAGAGACTTAGATTAGGAGCTACACGGCAAATTCCATCAACCGAGGTATCAAGAGAAGAGAGAGAAAAAGAGAGAAACAGGGAAAGACAGATTCTTATAAAGCAGATATACTAGATCTAACACTGAACCACTTCTTACAGTCTCTCCAAGGGCTCATCTAACAACCCTTAAGAGGGAAATGGAGAAGCACAAAACTAACAAGCGTGGACTAAAAGGAGGAGGGTTTATTGACAGACTGCGGAACAGTGGGCGTGATCTAAAGTGGACCAGATGGGTGTGTCTATGTGGAATAGATTGGCTGAGTCTTAAAGTGGAACAGAGAGGCATGTCTTTAAGTAGATCAGATGGACATGTCTAATTTGATCTGATGGGCGTGGCTTGAAGTGGACCAGATGGACAAGTCTTTAAGTGAAAAAGGTGGGTGCGTCTTATAATGTAAAAGATGGGTGTGTCTTATATTGTAAAAGATGGGTGTGTCTTAAAGTGGAACAGATGGATGTGTCTTTAAGTTAATTAGATAGGTGTGTCTTTAAGTGGATCAGATGGGCGTGTCTTTAAATGGAACAAATGGATGTGTCTTATAATGTAAAAGATGGGTGTGTCTTAAAGTGGAATAGATGGGTGTGTCTTTAAGTGGAAACAGATGTATGTAGGCTTTGTGTTCTGGAGATTTAGACAATCAAAAAATGAAAATAAATGCCAAAGACTTCCTTTTTCCCAACTAAGACTTTAAAAGCCACGCCCACTAGAGCTGCTCTCAGTTCCATATATGGACCTAACAACACACCTATGTTTCCATACATGAACTTGGCAGATCTTCCCTGACGAGGTGGATCTTGTGTTTTGGAACAGGAGGAACCCTAAAATCTGGTCGTAAGAGTGTTTTTAAGCATCTATTTACGACGCAACATATGTCTGCAATGCTGCATTCTTCAGAACGACTCCCTCTGTCACACTTCCTCTGAGGGAAAACTAATTAAAGACTAAGAACCCAATAAACTTGCAGGAAAGCTCAGGCTTATCTGAACCTGAAGCAACATCACACACAGACACACGCGGTACAGATGCAGCATCCGACCTCACAGGCACATCACAGGCGTTGCGTTGTGTGTGACCAGCCATGATGCCATTAGCATAATTACAAAGCGCCTTAGCCCGTTAGTAATTAGTTCCAAGCAAGCAGCCGAGGCTAAGTCACAGCCAACTGGGCGGGCGAGAAAACATTCCCAAAATACGATGCAGGGAACTGCCAGAGCGGTGGCCTGCGAGCCAATTAACCTCGGTGTTAATTAGAAAAAAGAGGCTTCTGATTTAATTGGAGGAGGCGGTTTTAATTGGAGGAGAGATATTCAATGAGGTCACACAGTGCCAAGGATAGAGTGTGTGTGTGTGTGTGTGTGTGTGTGTGTGTGCACACTTGCTGTAGATGCTTCCAAACTTTTATTATTTGTAAGCAATATAGAGAGAACATTAAGAAGGGCAATTCCAGCATTGCTACTTAGCATCAGTGAGCCATTTTATCGTGTGACTTTGCAAACTAATATTCATCACTAAGATATTTTTGTGCATTGAGTGCAAAAGTCGAGAAGTTTCTCAGAGGAAACTAAAGAGACCGGGGCGGGTATAAAGGCGAAAATTTACCTTCAGAAAACTCACTTTCAGAAAAGGAGATGCAAATGGTTGAACTGATATTTATTAATATAATAATATGCTGTTAATATATTAACAAGGGAACTGTGAAACCTAACACACTAAAGGTGATCTTGCTATAAATGTCATTGATTCATTCTTAAATATCATGAGAATAGAAACTATAGAAACGCATTAGAACATTAATATAAACCTGTGATTTGCAGCTGCACTACTGTCTGAGCTTAAAGCTTAAGAAACAGAAAATACTTTAAGACGCAGGCTGCGTTGTGAGGTGCTCAGGTGAAGATGTTTTGGTCTCAGCGAGGCCCCTTGAGCTCCGGCGTTTTAATTTTGAGCGTATTTTGGAGCTGTCACTCAGAAAAGTGCGTGTGAAGGACCGGAGGTGAGAGATATATATCTCTGCTGTCTGAAAACCACCACGCAACCTTCAGCTCCATCTCAGAGGAGTCTGAACTGTCATTACAGAACTGAGGTTTAGCTTAGGGTTCCATCCATCACCCTAAAGCGGAGTTCAGTTTATTCTGCTGGGGGAGAAGATCCTAGGTGGAACCCTTTCACAAAAGGTAATAAGGTGGAATCTTTTTTTTTTTTTTTTTTTAAAGTAGAACCATCAACCATTCAAAGAACTCTAGAGAACCATGCTGTTCCAGAACCATGCTGGAACATATCAGAGTGAAACATATCATGGTAGAACATATCATGGTGGAACATATCAGGGTGGAACATCTAATGCTGGATCATATCATGGTGGAACACATCATGGTGGAACACATCAGGGTGGAACATATCAGAGTGATACATATCATGGTGGAACACATCATGATGGAACCTATCAGGGTGGAACATATCAGGGTGGAACATCTAATGCTGGATCATATCATGGTGGAACACATCATGCTGGAACACATCATGGTGGAACACATCATGATGGAACCTATCAGAGTGGAACATATCATGCTGGAACATATCATGATGGAACATATCATGGTGGAACATATCATGATGGAACATATCATGGTGGAACATATCATGATGGAACATATCGTGGTGGAACATATCATGATAGAACATATCGTGGTGGACCATCTAATGCTGGAACATATCATGGTGGAACACATCATGATGGAACATATCATGGTGGAACATATCATGGTGGAACACATCATGCTGGAACATATCAGAGTGAAACATATCATGGTGGAACACATCATGATGGAACATATCATGGTGGAACATATCATGATGGAACATATCGTGGTGGACCATCTAATGCTGGAACATATCATGGTGGAACATATCAGGGTGGAACATATCATGATGGAACATATCATGATGGAACATATCGTGGTGGAACATAACTCAGTGGAACATAGGAATCCCTTAAGGAAGGTAGAACTATTAACCATTAAAAAATTCTTTGGACAGTTAATGCTTGATTGCTTCTTAAAGCGGTTACTTTTACTCAAAGCTCTCTCTGTTCTAAAGCCTCCATTAAATATTTATGGGTTCCTCCAGAGGAAAGACCAAAGAACTCTTAAGTGTTCTGCATTAAACTTTGTTGTGAGTCTATCCTTATTCACCCTGATCCTAATATCTAATGTTCCATTTAGCTATGCTAAGGGTTCCTTCCTCTGAGTTTCTCTAGAGAGAACTCTTAAAGGGTCCATTCACATCCCTGTTACAGAGGGTTCCCCAACCAGAAAAGGGTTCTTTAGGGAAGGAAGAACACTTAATTACACTGAGGGTGTGTGTGTGTGTGTGTGTGTGTGTGTGTGTGTGTGTGTGTGTGTGTGTGTGTGTGTGTGTAAAACATGGCATAGAAATCGGGCTTAATGTAGACTGTGTTTAAAGGTAGGGAGTGTGTGTGTGCTTGTTTTTATAGCTTTGTAGGGATCAAATGTCCTCACAAGGACAGGAATATCTGATGATTTTGACCTTTTATTTAGAAAAGAAAAAAAAAAACTAGATCAGCCAAAGGGTTTCCTTTTGGTTACTGAGGTTAAGGTTAGAGTGTAGTATAGCATTCATTTGCCGCATTAATAATTATGTCGAGGGAGAGTCCCCACAAGGACAGTAAGACAAGTTTATGTGTATGTGTGTCAGACAGTTAAAATTGTAACTTTTATTGAAAGCTAACTCAAATATAATTAGACAGATTTGTCATCATGAAACCGTTTCATCAAACACACGTCTCTCCTACATCAGTCATCACCTGACTGGCTGCTTGCTTTGTGTGTGTGTGTGTGTGTGTGTACGTAGGTGTGTGTGTGTGTGTGTGTGTGTAGGAGGGTGCCAAAGGGATGTCTTCCAGTTAGCTGCCACAGGAAACAGAGAAAAGCCACATGCACACAGCTAATTGCCTCTGCCTTCAACACAGCGTTTGCGTAATACCGTAAGCCCTGGAAAAGATCACAAATAGGCTTACAAAGCAGGATGTTCCCGCCAGTAAAGCTCCTTTTTGTTTAGTACAAAATCATGAAAGATTTCCGGCCTGATTCCCAGAAAATGTTTCAGATGGCACATACGAGCGCTTTGGCCATGTGCTCGTAATAAAACACACATACGGTCCATTTCCTGAAAAAAATGCAATAACACAACGTTTTAACAATCTCTCCACTTTTCTCTTTTTCTCTCTCTGTGGGTCACACAGCACGCTTCTGATTAGCTGCAATTCAAACACCATCGAAAACAGGCAAAAAACAGCTTTTCCATCATTCTTCACTAGTAAGACTCCACAGCAGTGTCTTCTTACCGAATAAAGTAGCGTGATTTAGAATAACGAGGACTGCCTGAGTCAATATCAGGTGTTAAAAGTGCTTTTGGGTCAAAAGTAAAAAATTTACACAATGTTCTACTTAACCAAAATGCAGGCAGATGGACAAGAGTGTGAGATTTACTTCTTCGCATTTGAACTGGAGCGACGAGTCTAAAGTCAACTTTATTTGTTGAAATAACTCATATGTGTATACGCAGGTCATTCCTGTACTCGCTTCTGCATCTCAAAGCATTTCAAAAACTTTTAAAGCCTTTATGGTGAAGCACTTAACCAGGATATATATTATAATTTATAATATACAGATATATTCTAGTCTTCAATAAATTGCTAGCATTAGAACAACATTTACGTGCTAGGTCTCTGTTCCACACTTTAGAACAGCAGAACGTAAAAGTGTGCGACCTAAGACAGTGGAACGTAACAGGGTGGAACGTAAGACAGTGGAACGTAACAGGGTGGAACGTAAGACAGAAGAACGTAACAGTGTGGAACGTAAGACAGAAGAACGTAACAGGGTGGAACGTAAGACAGAAGAACGTAACAGTGTGGAACGTAAGACAGAAGAACGTAACAGTGTGGAACGTAAGACAGAAGAACGTAACAGGGTGGAACATAAGACAGAAGAACGTAACAGGGTGGAACGTAAGACAGAAGAACGTAACAG
>CM075030.1:13151841-13189070 GCA_037576675.1 Pangasius sanitwongsei | reverse complement strand
GTGGAACGTAAGACAGAAGAACGTAACAGAGTGGAACGTAAGACAGAAGAACGTAACAGAGTGGAACGTAAGACAGAAGAACGTAACAGAGTGGAACGTAAGACAGAAGAACGTAACGGTGGACCGTAAGACAGAAGAACGTAACATATAACACGGTGGAACATAGCTAGGCCTACAGTAGGATTGACAGTAAAATATAAGTCCCCGAATTCTACAATGAATACAATACAATAATGAACTAAATTGACATAAATTATTTAAAATAAATAGATACTATTACTACTAATAATAACAACATTTCTTAAAATATTTTTTGGGGTGCCAATAATTTCGCAGTAAGGATTGTCTCCAGTTGTTTTAGTGGAAAATTTAGAACGTTTTAGGGTCTTCAGACTTGTGAACCCTGGTTAGCTGAGAGTTCACATTCCATCACACACACACACACACACACACACACACGGATCTGCACACTGTTTAGATATGCATGCTCCCAGGCCGTAGGTATAAAGATACCTATTTCCCAGAAAAAAAGACGAGTGGAAATGAGCTTCTTCAAAGTTTCCTTTTTGTGATAAAGTCATCTCCCAGAAAGACGGAAGCAGAGAACCCGCTACGGCACGGTTTTGATCCCACGTTCCGCTCCTCTGAACCACATTTACACGTTTGAGGTTCTTCCTTTCATCAATATGTTAATGACGTCCTGCGAGCGCACTCTTCTCCGAGCAGATAGTCACTTTTTTTTTCCCTCCTCGCCGTATCTTCCTTCCACAGACTTCCAGCGCACCACTAACACTAATGCTAATGCTAGCTAACACATGCTCCGAATCGGAGGTTGGATTTTATTCAATATTAATGACTTTACAACTTGTTAGTGTGAATTTAACAGTGAGGTCTGTCTTGTTTCTCAAATGGCCAACTTTTTAAAAAATTCTGAAGAATGTCACTCATACAGAACGTACATTACCCTAGAAACAGTGCAAACAGTGCTATCTAGTTTATTTTTAAATTGTTGTTAGCAAAAATATATATATATGTAATCATTCCACATCATACCATATCATTCCAAGGAGCGAAATGAATCTAGCTACACGTACTAGTGATGTTACAAGCTTATTTTTATTTTCTAAATCTCATTTTAAATCATTAAAGCACTTCAAAAAGATAAATTTGTGGCTACAATCATGGTGTTGTTTGCTTTCTAGAAAAACCAAAGCTAAAATTACCTACCTAGAAGTTGTTAAGAATATGCTAATTTAATTCCTCAGACTAAATTCAACGATGCTAGATGATGAAACAGTAATTTAAGAAGTCTAATGTCCCTAAAATGTTAATACTACTATTTAAACTACTCAGAAAATGAATCAACTACACAGGAAAGTCCAGCGTCATGTAAAGAGAGAATAATGCTAGCTAAACCAGCTAGCTGCACAGAAACAGGAAAATTATGGAAAGGTGTTGGCACAAACAACTTGAAAATACTTTCAGATGTATCACACATTTCTTAGCAAGTGAAATCTGTGGATAAAACTGGTTTGAAAACGAACAGAAGTCACCTAGCATCACGTAAAGAGAGATTAATGCTAGCTAAATCAGTTTAGCTGAGCAGTAACAGGTAAAAAAATGAAAATAGGTGGTTTAATGTCGCTAAAAAGAGAGAAATGATGCAGTGTTAGCTTGGAAAACGTGAAAATACTTACAAGCAAGTAAAGTCTGTGGTCAAAACCACTCTGAATACAAAGGAAGAGAAGTTAGCAAGCTAATGGAGGTGCTAAGTGATGAATAAGTGCACTAAAATGATTTTTAAAAACCTTATACAGTGTTTTAGATTATTAGATATTTATTAGAAGAAACCTATACGCCTATTTCAAAGTATATCTTCCTGTACATTATTAGCAAGGTGCTAATTCATTCCCCAGGCTAAGATATTGTGATTCTAAAAGCTAAGCTAGCTGCTAAGTCATTAAGTGCTTTAAGAATAAAGCATAGAGCGAATAAAGGTTCGTTAGAGCGAAAAATTAATAATAATAACCAATTATATCTTATACAATACTGTAAAATTTCTGTATGTTGTTTGCGAGGAGCTAATTTAACTCCCCAGATTAAAACACGATGACGCTACATTGCTATCGCCGACTGAAGCACCCTCGTCATTGTCAGTCACTGTATTGTGAAACATAATCAGGAAGCGATGAGAGATGTTTTTCAGAAAAAAAAAAAAAAAAAAAAAAACAGATGAGAATGTTCCGGGAAAAAAATTGCTAGCTTCTAATCATCATGCTCATTTCCTGGCATATTTGCCTTCGTAGCCAAATGGAGCTTATTGAGCTTTTTGTATTAGTCATATTTGTGTACGCTGTATAGATGCGCTCGAGTTATTTATTTTTTTCCCCTCTGACTGATTTCAATTCAAGCTCTGCAATTTTGAGCCACTTTACAGGGATACAAAAGCATTTTCCCCCCCTCATACTGTCTCTGATGTTTTTTTCTTAACTCAGGAACATAAATGTGTAAAATATATCTGGGAAATGTGGGACACGGAGCAGATATTACTAAAGTCTATGGTTCATTAAGTTTCTCCGGTAAGCCTCGCTGACTGGGGAGCGACCGCCATAAATTCCTTTCAGGAGCTTTCGGTTATGCTAACGAGATTTGGGGCTTTCATAGCGAGCACGGATGTTAAAACCGTACTGCAGGTGGGGTTTAGGGAAAGAATGTACGTGTTTCCTCGCTACACTTCACGCTCAATGTGTTAATCAGATTAAGAGATTTAAGGAGCTGTTTTGGAATTTCTGCATTTTTAGGAGGTGTTTTTCTTTTTCAGTAGCAGTGTCTCTGAATGAAATGGTTCTGTGTTCATGTTTCACACAAAGATTTTTTCAGCACTTTCAAGCAGTTTTTGTTGTTGTTATTGTGTGTGTGTGTGTGTGTGTGTGTGTGTGTGTGTGGGTGTGTGTAAAATGCAGAGCAGTATTTAAACAGTGTGTAGGTATTTTTGTTGGGGGGAATTAGCAGGACATTTCTACACATACATCATGCACTAGCCTCAACTTTAGGCACGAAAGAAGTCTGACTACAAGGCGACAGGCAGGAGCCAGCAACCAATCAGGCATAAGAGAAAGAGACAGAGACAGAGAGAAAGCATTAATATAGTGAATAAGGAAAACAGACGTATTCATTTCTTTCTGAAAAAGGATTTTATTTGTTCTCAAGTGAATGATAATCATCTGTTTGATCCACATTGTGGAATTTGTATCTTTACCCAGTAGCAAAGTTTGAGATAATCATAGTCAGGTGCTGCGTAACTTGTTGCGTTTGGTGCGTTTCTGAGTATTTTTGTATTTCAAACTCTATCACCACTGATGTATGTATTTCATTTAGCAACCTATCGTTTAGTAGCCACACATGATACTTTGGTTCTCAACACTATATTTTAACTATCTAGCTAGAAGTTACGCTAGAATCAATCCTGCACTGCACAGCCTGCCGTGAGATGCTAATTGAGCTTATATTATAAGCAAGAGCTTATATTTTAGCTAGCAGGCTATCATTAGGTGACTAGTTTACTCTGTAGATTATGTAATGTTTACGATTTCGCAGAATGAGCACAGTAACGCTGTGGCATTTCGGCGACAGTAGCGCTGGCACTGCTGCAGGATCAAGCAGGCACAATAATGCAGGGTTTATTCTTGCTGTTAACTTTGTGTACGCAAACAGCCACCACATGTATCCTGCATTTACTCCTCTTCTTCCT
The DNA here is from genome assembly GCA_037576675.1 of Pangasius sanitwongsei. NCBI lineage: Eukaryota > Metazoa > Chordata > Actinopteri > Siluriformes > Pangasiidae > Pangasius > Pangasius sanitwongsei. The sequence continues at coordinate 13,185,319 of CM075030.1, read as the reverse complement.
TCACTACACTGAGACGAAACTAACATAAAGAGCGTGTGGTCTTATTTCACCCAGAGCAGCACACTGGGTTACTGCAGTGTGAAAAGGCCAAAGACGAGCAAGATCTGAGGCAGAAAATCCCTCCTGAGTGACTCCACTGGCCTGGAGTCTCTCTCTCTCTCTCACACACACACACACACACACAGGGCGGACCCTCTGGTGTGTTATTGGATTAGTGCTAGAGAAGTTGAAGAGTGTGTGTGCATGTGAAAAAGAGACAAAAAAAGACTTCCTGTGGGGCTTTTGGCTTTAACTGGCTTAGATTAAATTAGCTGAGCCTGCAGTCATGTCCGGGCCGGATAAACCCAGAGAAGCAGACAGACAGATAGAGAGAGAGAGAGAGAGAGAGAGAGAGAGAGAGAGAAACAGCAGTGGCATGCTGACACTGTAACTCTGCACTGCATCAGAAGTTAAGAAACGGTTACTTCTCCTGACTCTTTCACTCTAAGCATCCATCTCTGTTTCATTTCTTTATATATTTATATTGATGTATCAAGGAGAAGCCTCGCTCTGAACTGTAGCTGAAACTTGTACCTCAAACACCATACATCTGTTATACATCTGATGTTATTTCATTTTAATGAGATACGTAATCAACAGCCTGATGTATGAAATATTCAAAATAGCCAGAGATACAGTACGATACAATTTTGAGCTGTTTTGATACATTCAAGAATAAAGTAGAGGCTTTGTGACTCTCAAGCACAGAGGCCACGCCTCTTTCACTGAGACTGCCAGACCTACTCCAAATCTCCTTCAGAGGGACTGAAAGGCAAACAAGCCACGCCTCTTTCTTTGTGACTGCCAGTCACAGAGGCCAAGCCTCTTTCTTTGAGACATACCAGTAAATAAGCCACACCTCCTTTGGTGGGAATCAGAATGACAGAGGCCACACCTCCATGTTGGGACTGACAGTCACGGAGGTCACTCCTCCTTCTTGAAGAAAAATCTCCTTTTATTAGAGTGATAGGCACAGAGGCCACGCCTCCTTTACTGAGCATGATGGGCACAGAGGCCACACCTCCCTCTCTGAGCCTGATGGGCGCAGAGGCCACGCCTCCCTCTCTGAGCCTGATGGGCGCAGAGGCCACGCCTTCTTCTCTAAGACACAATATATAAATCATTTAAGCTTAATTAGCTCACATACAGGGTGTCCCAAAAGTACATAGGGGACTGTGTTCTCCAGCTCCACATCGGTCATGCCTTCGTCAGTGGATGTTCGTGGACGTCCACTTCTTGGGTTGGTCCGCAACACTTCTAGTCTTTATGAATTTGTTAATAAGTCACGGCAACAGTGTCGTGTGTGATGTGCTTGCCATGTTTCCTTATAAACTGCATCACCACCTTGCGACAGCTTCCCGATCCAGCCATGAGAACGATTTCGATACGTTCTTCTTTTATCAAAGGCTATCTGAAAAAAATATATAATATACACTAAGTATGAAAAAATGTGGAACTCTTTGGTTAAAAAGTGTTAATTTCCTCTATGTATGGAGACATTTGGGACACGCTGTATTAAAGTGTCTGTGCTCTCTGACCATCACTCACTCGTTATTATCTCTGAGCCTCACTCCACTGCACCTCTGTTATAATAATCAAACACCTACTGCAACATTCACACTGAGACAATCAGAGCTGTACAATCGTACTGATTACATACTTTACACTAATCAAGGGCCCTTCTTTCTGAACTAACAAGAGTGTGTGTGTGTGTGTGAGTGACAGCTCATAGTGGAAAAAATGCGGACATCTCTCATTTAACTCAACTTTCCTCTCATTCATTTCCTCTTATTGAAATTCGTAACTGCGACCATTAAACGTCTGACTTTGTTTTTCTAGTAGCTCATCACCAATTCTATGATGTGAAACCAATCAACTGAGGCTCACATTAGTATATGTACATTTGCACAAACGCGAAACGCGAAACGTAGGATACGAACGTTTTTCTGAAATAATTGGATTTTCATACAGACCACATTTCTTTTGTAAATGCTCCTGCAAAAGAATCAACGGCAAAGTGGTGTGATGAAGTGGAGTTACTGTTACCACCCTGAAGTTGATTATGTCCCTGTTAATATAGAAACGATAATGTAATGTAAACCAATTGAGCATTATATAATAATATAACCCTGTGATCTGACCAATCAGAATCCAGAATTCACCCTCACTGTGGTGTAAGTTCAGCTAAAACCTGAATTCAGATAGGTGTGTCTCTATGGACAGACTCATTGTTTGGAAAACAAATTGCGTCTGCTAAATGATAGAACAGCAGGATCTTTTGGAAATGGCTCTGAGTGTTTATGTACGCACCGTCACAACCACCGTCCCAGCGAGACTCCGTCTCGATTCCCTTTTAAGAGCAAATTTCCTCATGTGGAACCGCAGGCGATACCGGAGACGAGCTGAAAAGTAAACAGCGATAAAGAAATGCCGATCGAATAAAGCGATCGATCCTGATGACAGGCCGAGGAGCCGCAGCCCTGAGAGAGGTGACTAAAGGAAATGATCCGTTATGGATTTGCCATTAAGCACCGAGTCCCCACCAGACGCTGTGGTTATTAATCGCGCTTTAATTTCGTTAATTAAGGTTCACTTCAGCACTGGGGGGAAAGGCATTTAGGATATAGATCCTGACATTTTAGTGAGGAAAGACAATTTCAACTTGGTCCGTTAGATCCTGTATTTTTTTTCTCTTGGACATTCTTTACAGTTTCTTTCTCTCTCTCTCTCTCTCTCTCTCTCTCTCACACACACACATTTTTGTCTTACTACCTTTGTGAGGACTATCTGTGTGAAGTTTTTTGCCTCATGGGGACCAGCCAAATGATCAAAACTGTCAGATATTCCTATTCTTGTGGGACTATTGGTCCCCTCAGAGATATGAAAACATGCTCACACATAAACACACACACATAAACACACACACACACACACCCTCTTGTGTTAGTTCACCTTATCTTTCTAAGCTCTATCGACTACAAGGCAAAGAGCTGAAATAAAAACTTCTTTCTCTCTGTCGTTCTCTCTCCCCTAGAAAAATAAACTCGAGTCTGAAAGCTCCAGACAGAGCGAATAATGAAATTCTGGAGAGGTTTCGTCTGGACGCTCACCACACACACACACACACACACACACACACATAGACATACAGAAAGTGGTTGGACTTGTTTAAGCAGAGGGGAGGAACTCATCACTGTTAATATACACACACACACACATTTCCATGCTCGCTGTGCAACGTGACCGCCATATGGTTCTCCTGCTTTATCCCAGGTCCACACAGAGCTGTGCAATCCCTACACACACACACACACACACACACACGCAGAAAACATAGATAGACACTATGCAAACAGCATGGGCCTGAGGAGAGAGAATGAAATTAAAGCTTATCTCAAACAAATTGAGACTTAACTGTGCTTCCTCAAACCGGAGACTAACGCTAATCATCTTCACTTCATATGCAAGAAATACATGTTTGAGATGTTTCTTCAGATGAAAAAAAAGAGAGAAACAGTGTCTGGCTCTAAAGTCCTCCTCAGAAGTTCGTATTTTACGAGCTGCATGACGTGATCTGTCTGGGGATGCAATGTCTTTGGGTGCCATAACTTTTTTTTTTTTTTTTTTTTTTACTGACACGCCCCCCAACTCATAAAAAAATTCTGACTAGTAATTACGACTTTGCGGTGGGGTTCATGTGCGCTCATCTCATGATAACGAACTTTTCCATCAGAGGATGAAGAGCACAAAAATCATCTCTGAGTCTAAGAAAGAACGTCATGGCAGGGTGTATGCGCTAGGCACTGAATTGGATATGAAAGAAAATCAAACGAAAGGTTTAAAAATAAAGTTAAAAATAACTCCCTTAGATGCTTCGTTGATTCGTCCATGTAGAAGAATTAAATACAGTTTTCTATCACAGAAGGTTTCAACCCATTTAGAAAGCAAGGACGGATGAGGAACGAAAACGTTTTAATTTTATTTATTTATTTATTTGTTTGTTTGTTTGTTTGTTTGTTTATGTATGTATTTGTATTGTTAAATTCTTTTTGTATTAATTATCTTTTCAATTTTATTATTTAAAAAATGAAAAAATAGTAGAATCTCTCCACCCCCCTCATACTAGCAAACAACAACAACAACAACAACAACAACAAAACAATTTACACTATAGTTTACGTGGATATTATAAGATTTATAACCAAATTCGATAATCAGTTTCGCTTCTTTCTAGTTCTACTTTAATCAATTTATTAACTAATAATACAAATCTGTAAACTCCGTCAACTAAATAATTACTCAATCAGTCAATAAAAATGGAACCTTAAACAACCCAAGAGCCCTTGACGTTCACTTATTTTTGTTCAGAAATGTATTCAAAAGTCTTCAGGCACAAATAGCTACATCTATGTAATAAAAATGATGACATCAATCCAAATAGGATGGAAAAGTGAAATCGATGGCTATAGCTAGTACACTAATCACAGAATCCTGTACGTTCGTTACGAACAGATGATATCGAGTAGAAGTGTCTTAATCTTGGCTCATTAAAAACCAGTGCAGTATTCCAATATAGCCAGCTAGCATGATACCGTGCTATAAGATGAAACTCTCTAAGCGCAGTTTCAATAATGGAGTCATTTAATTAGCCACTTAATTATGAGTCGAGTGTGTGGAGTCAAGAACTTCAGAGTGACTCCCCAGACTGCTTGAGCTTCGAAGCTGTGCACAATTACCAAAGACTGTGGCTTAATAGCCAAGTCAAAGCTAAGCCAAAAAAATTCCTCACAATATTACACAGTGTGTGGTTTTTTTCTTTCATTTTATCTTCCCATTCCTCTCTCCATCTCTCAGGCTTGCTTATGGCCAGCCTTCTCCGCAGACCTCCTGCAACCGCCTGAGTGGCAGCCATTTTGGATCAAAGCTAACACGGCGCAATCTGAGGCTTGCACAAGGCTCGGCGTTCCAATCCATCTCTCAAGGGTAGCTTGAAAAATTCACATTTTTCTGCTTTCCTCTGGCTCCCAGCACACCTGAGCCAGCTTATCAACGTTCTACAGCCTGTGACAACCTCAGGGGTTTGCTCAGGAACCTCAGAGCCAAAATGGATGCATGAGGGTCAGTCAGGAAACGATTCTTTCTAGTGTGAAGTGTGAAGTCCAAAAGCTGGCAACTTTTACAAAGTTGGAAAGGGTACAAAAAAGGATGAGGAATATTTCCAGAGCTGAGAGGAAAGCCTGAAAGTAAATTATTCATTAAAAAAAATTATAAATAATAAATCATTAGAAGGTCCTTAACGTCCTCATGGATGCAATGTGTAAATTAAAATTTACAAAGACTAAATGGCACCACAATTGTGGAAATCTCCTTTAAACCAGCGAGTGATGGATGGCAAAAAAATAAGACCGAAGGAGTTTATTAGTTCCTCCAAAGTATTCAATACCACTACAACAAAGAAGGAAATCAAATGGAAACCATTTCCTTCAGTGGAGTGGTTCAGCCCCCATCTCTCTCTCACACACACACACACACACACACACACACATATACACGGTGAGTAATGTTCACTGAGATGGAAATGTCCTCTGTGAGATGTCTTTTCCTGCTCCATTAAAGTCAATTTAAGATAAAAGGTGTGTATGTGTGTGTGTGTGTGCGCGCGTGTTCCACGTTACTGTCGAAAAACACACATTTCCAGTCTCTGGCTCAGCCGACAGAGAAGACAAGCACTTACTCTGTTCGCTCATGTACTCGTTTTAGACCCATCTCTCTCCATCTCCTGTATCCAGCATTAATGCAGTGCATCGTGTATGCTTTTTGCCTCAAGCCTTTTATTTGCTGTCTGAATGGGAGATGGAAGAGCTTTGAGGGGAACTTCGCATTCTTTCTTCTTTTTTTTCTTTATTACTTTTCAACTTACTTTCTCGGGTTTTCTCAGATTTTGGCTTGTCAACAAAAATCAAGGCAGCATGGTGGTGCAGGGGTTAGCATTGCTGCTTCTCAGCTCCAGGGTCCATGTTTGAGCCTGAGCTTGGGTCAATACCTGTCCGGAGTTTTGCCTGATCTTCAGGTTCTTTGGTTTTCTTCCACCTCTCAAAAACATGTCAGTAGGTGGATTGGCCATGCTGAATTCCCCCAGGGGGAAATGAATGTGCAATGGTTTGGCGTCCATTGTTCAAGTTAGCATAAAGGCACCAAAGACCAAGTCCTGCAGGTCTTGCAATTACTGATTTAGGTGTAATTCACATGAAGGTGTGATTGACATAAACTCTGTGTTGCAGAAGTGTTTGGGGGCTGCTGAAGTGGTTTGATGTTGCTAGGAAGACCTGAAAGATGCTCCTAACTGGAATCCCTTGTTTAATCCCAGTAATCCAGTACAAGAATGCAGAATATATCTAAGCACACTAATATTACACCAATATTACCAGAGATAACACCAGAATACAAGAATGGACATCAGTCATAATGCATCATTTAATCTTTCTGCCCTTGTTTTGCTTGAAAGGTTTGCTTTAATCATGTTCTCAAATAAAAAAGGCCAACATTAAAACCGTTGAGCTTGTAGGGGCCAAGATTAAAATCACGTAAATGCCTGCAACAAGGCTGGAAGAAAATCATATCGAGGTTAAAGCTTAGCATACTTGTTATTGTGGTATTTGAAATGAAGGGATTACAGGATGATGGTTGTGTCTTTAGGAGGTGTATGAAAGAAAGGAAGGAGAACCAAGTTACAGAGATTCTGGGCGAAAGTTGTGATGGAGGAATAGTGTCATTCTGACCTGGGATACAATCCTGACAAAAAAAAATCTTCAGAGCCTGGAACTTGACACTGTTATTACACTGGGCAGTTAAACATCATCAGCATGGTTGTGTTTCTGAATGATCGTAGGCAGAAGAATGGCCTAGGGTTCTGTGTTAGAAGATCTAGAGCCTATCCCTGGAACACTGGATGGGAGGAAGCGATACACCCTGGATGGGATGCAGGTCCATTGACACCTAGGGGCAATTTAGAGTAGCCAGTTAACCTACAGGCTACTTTTTGGGAGGTGTGAGTATACTGGAGAACCCGAAGGAAACCCACATGGTCACAGGGAGAACATGTGACACTCCACAAAGACAGTAACCCGAGGTCAAGATTGAACCAGTGACCCTAAAGCTGTGAGGCAGCAACACTTCCTGGTATACAACCAGATTGCTTTGAATAAAATTGTCTTACAAATGAGTAAATACAAATGTTTTTTAAGGTTGTTCAATTCTGTCATTTTCTTGGTCAGGGAATAATCCATGAAGGTGACAGTGAAAGTGTAATTCTGTCAACCACAAATGAGGCTGGACCATCTCAAGGTAATAAGGAAGTAGTTTCTTTTATTCTCATTATTTTACCAGTTGCAGCATAACAACGTACCTGGAAAACTACTTCGTTGCACTTGGACCCGTGAGTCCTCGCAAAAGCAAGAGGAAAAGGTCAAAAGCGTTGCTGATCTCAAGAGGGTCTAAGGCAGATCAGTGTTACTTTGCAAGAACTCAATTCCAAAGCAAATGATTGTAACATTGTAAACGATTGATTACATTATCAGGACAAAACTGTTGTTAAAAATAAACATAACCTAAAAACACGGATTATCCCATTTCTACTTTGCAAGCATAGCCAATGGGCTTTCAGTACACCTAGAGTGTGTTCCACTGTGCTTCTAGTGTGCTCATGCTTTTAGTTGTAATTATGCTTCTGTTGCTTTGTAGGATTTACCACAGGAGTCATCAGCGTAACCTCGGTCTTCTGCAGTGATGTGCAATACTTTGCCTAGTGCAATAGGGTAATTGCCAAGAATTTACATACTCACCAAATGAGCCAGCCATACCCTATAACAGATTGCTGAAGTCCTAGTCTCACTGTCGCAAAAGAATCGTGTGTTCCACCTGGCCACTTGGCGACGACATTCAGAAAGCTCAACTACACATCAGAAATTATCTATACATCAACTGAGTGATACCCTTTTCTGTTCACAGACATGAATTCACTCAAAACTGGGTGATGTGTGCAAACTATTCTGTGAAATTCACTTATTATTAGTTATTATTATTATTATTACTTATTATTTATTTGGAAATGCAGTGTATTGCGGCATGAGCGATATGAATGCATACAGTATGGCATTATCTGGCTCATTCTTGGTTGTGAAATGCCAGACTTGAAATGTGCCTGTGGCTAAAAACCCTAGGGTAGAAAGGACTTGAGTGTGCACAAGGATCCTATCGCTGCATTTTGTTGGCCTCTCCAAAAGTGGGGCAAACAAAATCGACTGATAAGCCACTCATTACTTTCAGCAAAGAGGTTCCTATGGTCCTTGAAAACACGTTCCCTACGCAAAACTGTGTGTGCGAAATCTTCTAGCAAGGCAAAGGCAGCCATTGTCTGCATCATCCCAAACAATCTTTAGATGCACCTTTTATTTTATTTTACTTAACAGCCAATCTGTGTCAGCTGTCACCTTCATGTGAGCACAGAAATCAGTAATTACGCTGTCAATTACGTCAATATTGTTGATAATAAGTGAGATGGGAGCTCGACATAATCAATTTACCTGCTATTACACTTTTCTACCACTAGGTGCATACGCGTGGTCATGGTCAAAATATGCACACATTCTCACAGCCAAACAAAAAACACATTCTATACGAAGAAACATAGAATCACATTCTATATTACATGCTATATGTAGAAACGTGCATATGCATGGTTTACGCACAAAACTATGCGTACGCTAGATTGATAAATGAGGCCCCTGATGTGGACCGCACTATGATTCGGTGTAAACGAACCCCAGACCACCATTTTTGAAACTGATCGAAAGCTCGAAAACAGCGTTCATACTTTATCAAATATACCGAACTACCATGGCAAACGGTCGGGGGGAAAAAATGCGAAGTGTGAAAACTACCTAAGTGTGTACAGCAGACCAGCCATCAGACTGTTTGTGAAATTTCAAGAATAGAAGACTGAGGTTGGGAATTAAGCTCAGGGGCGGAGTTAGACCTCACAGGTTTGATTACTTCCCTTATTTGAAAACCTTTAATTATTTGGAAAACCACTGCTCGGTAGAGTTCTTAAGATGTTTATATATGCTCAGGTTAGACCACAGTCTCAAAAACACGTTTGGGAAATATTACGTAGTTCCTCCCAGATAACGAGCTTCTTAAATTTACTAAATTTACCTTGTCTCAGTTTCAACTAAATGCCATTCGTAATTGAGTACGAGTTTGAGAAACTCTGGACTGCTGTGTTGTGGTTTCAGATAAAATGGCAGCTGGTCTCAGCTCCAGATGTGTAGAAGCCCTCCAACAGATGGTTTGCTCAGTGTGTGTATGTGTGTGTGTGTGTGTGTGTGTGTGTGTGTGTTTAAGAATAAAATGGAGAAATGCAGCAAAAGAGGTGGTCCAAGGATGCGCAGGTGCATTGGTGTTTGTGAAATAAATGCGATGAGAGAGCTAGTTTTGTTCACACTGTGTAGTCAGCGAGGAGGATCAGCAGATGTTCAGGTTGCAAGCTGCACATTTTCAGGCTTTTAGCATAAAAAAAGATAATCTGAGTGTGACACAGCATGCCCCAGAGGAAGCAGTGATATGAAAGCAAGAGCTTTAATTGAATTACATTTGCACCACGCTTTGTGTAAAGGTGTGTAAAAACTGTCATTTTTAGAATTTTTAAAACCCTGTATTCCTGGGAGAGTTTCATTTAACCTCTTCTCAGCGCAGTAAGGATTGTTTGAGTGTTTATTTTATTAGCAGATAACACTATTAGCTAGCAAAGTGGATATTGAAATTTTACTAAGTGTAAACATTTTAGCTGGCTATGTGGGTACTAAACTTTTCCTAGCAAACAACAATCTTAGCGAGCAGGTACTAAAATTTTAACTTTTTTATAACTTTAACTAGATGCTGTACATTTACTAGCATATCACACTCTTAGCTAGTTAAGTTGATACTGTAATATTTATTACCATTTAATCAGAAATTGAACTAGCAGTAACAAATCTTAGCTAATCTACGTGGATACTCTAGTTTCATTAGAAGATAATACTTTTTTTTTTAGTTAGACTAGCAGAAAACAGTTTTTTTTAGCTAGCTATGTGAAAACTTTACTATAAGCTAAAAAAAAAAAAAAAAAGATGCAGGTTGTTACAAAAAAATGCAAAGTGTAAACTACTCTGTCCTGAAGATATTGGAAAACTTAAAGTTACAGCGTTACCTCTGACACTGGAGACTCCTTCCATAAATAAAACAAACATCTCCTTACCGAAAACTTCAGCATATCAATGAATGAGCACGTTTTTCTTTATTAAATATCTGTATATTATATATCTATACATAAAGTTTTAACTCGGTTCATGTGGTGCGTCCACTACACAAATCCCTGTGAATGAGCTGTTACTATAGAAACGAGAGATTTGAGAATTCAACAGCACTGTGGAATAAGACATTAAAATTTATTTTATCATTATAGCTGATCATTTTACGATACATTAAGAACTGGTCACACACACACACACACATGCACAGGTTAATTTCCTTGGCTAATTTCATCCACATGCTTTCTCCATCTGTAATTTCCTACAAACTAGTTTTTGAAATTGTGATCTATTAGTAAAGTATTGGAACGGTCCATTAGCCAGCAGTAATGGGTCGATTCACACCTCAGGCTTCATGCAAACAAGCAAATTATGCCCAATACACCACCTTCAGACTTTATCAAAACGTAATAAATATTGAAATGTCATTTTGCAGGCACTCGGATTTGTCATGGTCTGAAAATTTGCACATGGACTATAATGGCTTCAGTGTTTTAAACGTTGAAGGGTAATCAGATTTAATTGAGTCTATGGCCAGAAGGAAAAGGTAATAAAAGGTCGAGTTTTAGCGTCCGCACCTGTTATTAACACTGACTGATGGGCAGTGTGGTGAAATTCTGCCTCATAAAAACGATATAATTTAAGAATTAAGAATTTTATTTGTCAGAAAATATTCCATCTTTTTTTTTACCAGTATAAATCTAAAAGCATGTGCTCTTCTCACCTGAAAGCAAAAAAAGATAATAACACACAAGTGTACCGATGGAGGATGTCAGGTGCTGGTCATTCGTGAGAATAGTGTGTATGTGTGTGTGTGTGTGTGTGTGCCATGTGTTACCAATTGAATAAAAGAAATGTGACACTCTGATTATAATTTCATATCAGAATTGTTGATGGTTAAATGTGTAAAAATGTATTAATCTGCGTTTGATATAATGCGTTCCTGATATACAGGCAGGAACATTAGGAGCATTTTGATGAAGTATAAAGAAATATAAGCAATAACAAATGTGAGGGAAAGACGGACGAAATATAAAAGGTTTTAAAAATATTTCTTGGAACTCCTGAAAGGCTAACAGTCTGACTCAGTGAGAAAGAAAGAAAGAAAGAAAGAAAGAAAGAAAGAAAGAAAGAAAGAAAGGTGGAAAGGGTAAAAAAATTAAATAACTAAGATGAAATGACAGAGGATAGAAAGAAGGATGAAGGGATAGACAAAAGAAAGAAAGAACAATTAAGATGGAATGACAAGAAAGAATGAAGGATGGAAGGGTATGCAGAAGAAAGAAAGAAATTAAGGAAGGAAGGAAGGAAGGAAGAGGGATATTTGAAAGAAAGCTGGAATTGTGGGATAAAAGAAAGAAAGAAAGAAACAAAGAAAGAAAGAAAGATGGGGAAGGGTAAAAAAAATTAAATGACTAAGATAAAATGACAGAGGAAAGAAAGAAGGATGAAGGGATAGACAAAAGAAAGAAAGAAAGAAAGAAAGAAAAAGAAAGCAAGAAAGGGATATTTGAAAGAAAGCTGGAATTGTGGGGAAAGAAAGAAAGAAAGAAAGAAAGAAAGAAAGAAAGAAAGAAAGATGGAGAAGGGTAAAAAATTAAATGACTAAGATAAAATGACAGAGGAAAGAAAGGATGAAGGGATAGACAAAAGAAAGAGAGAAAGAAAGAAAGACAAAGACAGAAAGAAACATTTCTAAAAGAAGAGAAAAGAAGAAGAAGATGGAAGAAGAAAACAGAGCTCGGAGAGAAAGAGAGTCTCCGGGGGAGCGGGATTGGGGAATTATGGGTCAGGAGACAGAAAGGCCATGAAAAGTCTGGAAAGAGTGAAAACACCGTGACCCTGCGGCGACGCAGCCATAAATCATGCGAGAGAGCGAGTTTGACTTTACGGTCACGTCCAGAAGTCTGAGCACGAGACCCATTTCTGGAACGGCTTTATTTAAAAATAAATTCACTTTTCCAAATGGTTTTAATGGTAAATATTTGACTCAGATGTTAACACTACTGAAATCGGATCTATTATTGTACTCCTGATATAATTGTGTGTGTGTGTGTGTGTGTGTGTGTGTGTGTGTGTGTGTGTGTGTGTGTGAGCTCAACATAGTGCTAATTAGACAAAATCCCTTGCTAGTGCACTTTAATTCAGCCTGGAGTTTATATTTCAGATATGTTTTTTTTTGTTTTTTTTTTAAGAAGATCAGCTCATACTTATTCAAATTTTGCTAATCCATTCTTAATATGTTCTTTTTTTGATATTCATTTTCTGTAAAGTCAAGGTCGGGTTTAGAAGTCATCAGTTCTAACTGAAAAGTGTGGAACAACAACAAGAACAACAACAACAACAACTAGAAAAGAAGAAGAAGAAGTTATGTAGGCATTTCGGAATAACAATGACCATGAAAAGGACCTCATGAGTCATTACTGTGTTTTATGGTCCCCACAAGTGCTCTTCTACAAGAACCTGTGTGTGTGTGTGTGTGTGTGTGTGTGTGTGTGTGTGTGTAAGAGAGAAAATAAACAGTGAGCTAGCCTCTATAGGTAGCTGACTGGGTGAATAGACAAAAAGGGGGGAGAGAAAGAGAGAGAGAGATAGAGAGAGAGAGATTAAGTAGAGAGAGAGAGAGAAGTGAAATAGAAAACAGTGAGGAGGAAAAGTGAGAGTGGAAGAAAATGGACTTTCAACTTTTAACTCGGCAACTAAAGTGAATATAAAATGAGTAAGTGCTGCGTGTGTGTGTGTGTGTGTGTGTGTGTGTGTGTGTGTGTCCCAAAAGCAATCAGTTGCTCCACTCAAACAGTACAAATGCATTTTCTTAAAAGGTTCTGCAAGAAAAAAAAGCCTCAATCACAACAAAGGTAGCAAGACTGTTTAATTTTAAGGTTTTTCTCTCTCTCTCTCTTTCTCTCTCTCTCTCTCTCTCTCTCTCTCTCTCTTTCTCTCTCTTTTCGCTGTGTTCAAGGTCACTGTTTTCACCTAGATACGCACTGACAGTGTTAGAGACTAAATCAAAGGGTGTGAAACTCCTAGTAATTTGGACTCTTTCTTTAACATCACACACACACAAAACGATACATCATACTTTTTTATCTATTTAAAGTTATGTTTAATGTTGTGGAACGTCTGTGAAACAAGTGAGTTCCTGGTCTCAGTAATAATAATAATAATAATAATAATAATAATAATAATTATTATTATTATTATTATTATTATTATTCTCGAATATTCACTTTTTTTTTGCTCTTGTTCTTCATTCCAAGGGGACACTGGATTAATTTAGGTTTCTAATGATCGAATGTGACAGCTGTAGGAGTGAACAGTGCACCTGTGTTTAATGATACAGCCTCCTGTCCGGATCAGAGATTTCTGATTGGTTAATGGCCCAAACTCTTCCTGCTGATTGGTCCGTTTTGGTCGTTATGGTTCCAGCTCCCTGTGAGAGTTGGTGAGTGTGACGGCCTCCTGAAGCTCCAGTCCATCTGTATTGACCTGGAGGAAAACCAAGTGTGTGTTATTGCATATACATACACATACACACACACACATACACACACACACACACACACACTTGCCTCCTACGTGGCAACTCATCTGTTCTGTTGTTTTTGTCCACCAGAGAGCCAAAACAAACACACACACACACACATAATGCCTGCTCTTCCTCTGTACTTGTCACACATTCTGAACTTTCTGCTGATGCTTAAACCACACACACACACACACACACACAAAACACACACACATACCAAACTCTCTACCAGTATCTCGATTCCAGCAAGAATACTCATGAGTATGAATCCAAGTTCTACCACACACACACACACACACACACACACACACACACTGGGCACTGTGGCCTTGAGCTTTACAGTTGCATTGATGTCCCAGCTGCCTCCTGCTGATAACACACACAAAACACAGACACAAAACACACACACTTGCACTGTGTGAATGTATAATTCAGTGTTTTCAGCACTACAGTTTTTCTCTCTGTACCATATTAGAATGGCTTTTTGTCACCCGAGTGTTCAATCTGATCCAATATCTCGACATATATTGTACGGAATATATCATAAAGAAAACCAGACACAAAATGGTCTTATTGTGTGCGTCTCCAGAGTATTTATAATTTTTATACCAATGGCAGTTTCCATTTGTATTCAGTCATGCTGAATTGACAATGTTGTTCTATTCTAACGAATCTTCTTGCTAATTCAATGTAATAATGCATTGAGGAGGCTAACACTGAATTCACACTGGCAGCAACACAAAGCCACAAAGCAGCCTAAAGTCATTCATCTTCTATGAGAAACAGTGATTTATAGACAGGAGGCAGAGCCAGACTTGTTTATGAGTGAGTTTTCCCTATTCTGAGTCTAATCTCAGGTCCACTATAAATCCGAGTTGAGTCTCGAATCTTTAGCTCTTTATGCAAATAAGAAACAAGGTGATGTGACGACTACCAAGGGAGGGAGGGAAATTGGTATGAGGTGCACACAACGTACATTGTGTAACCATGAGAATAGAAAACACTATGAGGAATATTATCAATCAATTCCAGAATCCCTAAGACTTGAGTCCGAGTTGAGACCGAAGTATTTAGCTCCAAAATCTGATCCAAGTCCAGAGACACTATCCGCAGCAGTCTCTGGGGTCCAAGTCAAGTCTGGAGACCCCAACTCTAGAGTCGACTATAGAAACCCTGTCTGTAGTATCCAAATCAAGTTCAGAATCCTTAGCACTAGTTGAGTCCAGGATATTTAGCTCTGAAGTCTGAATTGTCAAATTTGGAGACCCTAACTATAGAGTCAAGTACAGAAACCCTATCTGTAGTGTCCAAATCAAGTTCAAAATCCCTAGCAGAGTCCCTATCTGCAGTATCCAATTTAAGGTCACAGGCCCCAGCTCTAAAGTCTGGAGACCCTTGCTCTAGGGTCCAAGTTCAAGCCAAAATCCCTATTTGTAGTGTCATTTAGCTCTGAAGTCAAGCTAAGTATCCCTATTTACAATGTCCAACATAAGGCCACAATCCCCAGCTCTAGAGTCGAATTCAAGACTGGAATCCCTAGCTCTAGAAGCCAAGTTAAGTCCAGAGTTCCTATCTGTAGTGACCACATTAAAGCCCTAGGCCTTGAGTCAGAGTCGAATTCAGAATCACTATCCATAGTGTCAGAGTTGAGTCCAGAGGCTCTAGGACTAGAGTCATGTTTAAGTCCAGAGTATTTTGCTGTAGCCTTTTAGTTAAGTACAGAGTTCCTATCTGCATTGTCCAAGTTAAGGTCACAGTCCCAAGCGCTAATAGCCAAGTCAAGTCTGGAGACCCTAGCAGTCCAAGTTGAGGTCAGAATCCCTATTTGTAGTGACCAATTTAAGTCCACAGCTCCTAGCTCTAGAAGTTAAGTCTCTAGTGTCTAGGTCAAGTCCAAATTGACTGATACTTGAGGGGTTGGTGGTTTTCTAATGAGATTTAAGGGTTCTGTAGAAGTCTGGTGGTCTCTGATATTGACCTTGTGGAGTCTCAGTCAAGTCCAGTCCCCTCATTTGCAGTGTCCATCTTAAGGCAACAGAGTTCCTAGCTCTAGACTCCAGAATCCATCATATTTCTTCAGATTTGAGGTCAGTGTATTTAGCTTTGAAGCCTGAGTAGAGTCCAGAGTCCCTAGCTCTAGCACTAGAGACTGAGCTGAGTCTAGAGTATTTACCTCTGAAGTCTGAGTCAAGTCCAAGTTGACTCCAGAATCACAATGTCTAGTGTCAGAATTAAGTTCTGAATGTGTAGCACTAGGGCCTGAGTTGAGTCCAGAGTATTTAGTTCTCAAGTCAAGTCCAGAGCCTCTATCATTTTCATTACCATTAGATTTGTAGCATAAAAAAGTATTACATATTAATAATAATAGAAAAAATGAATCATGTAAATTGTCATGATTTTGTAAGTATGATCTTAATTCTGGAGTGTTTCTCCAGGAGGAAACCCTACACTGACTACAACACTCCAGGGCGGCTTGCTAGGGCACTATTTATCTAGTGAACTTGCTAGTTAATTGTACAGGCTACAAAAATTAAACCTAAACAGTAAAAGTAGGTTGAATATGTGTGCAAAAGTTAATCAAGAAAGTATAGCTTGGTTATGAATTTTTAAAATAGCAAGCTTGTATCAGGTAAGGTCAGGAAAAATCAAACACATCAAATTGCAATTTCATTATGTACATGGTACCTACTTTATACTGGCAACTCAGTGTGAAAACATACAAACAGCCACATGTCTGAGATTTTATTCTGTTTCCTAGTGGTCTCTGTGTGAAGCACAGATGGAGATGCTGGTAAGAAAAAGAATTCTAATGAGAAAGCTTCAGGTTGTAGTGAAAACGCAATTTTACAATCTGTTCAATGCTCAACCTCTAGCTATTTTTTCCAGATGGCACATCAGTTGAATCTTTTGCTTCTTTTACCCACCCCCAAACTCTTTTTATGACTGCATATTCCTCTAGATTGTGTAGAACAATCTTGTATCACCTCCTCGATCCATCATAATGGTTCCTTCTACCCTATGCACAAGTCAAATGTAGATGAAAGCAAAAAAGAGGAACTGTGGAGTTCTTCTTCAGTGAACATCTGAAGCTGTTAGCACATTCGCCATCTGGTTTTGGTTTCCAGATTCCAGCAAATCATCATGCTTGGTTGCACAAATGAGCTCAGCTAAATGAGCTTCTGTAGGCCATTTAGGGAACAATATTCTAGTCACTGCATTGCAGACCTGCCAACCTTTATGCATTTTGTGCAGGAGCTTCTTATTTTAACATCAGACTACACTGCTATGAATTATCACTCTAAACTTCTTTTCCCCAGTAAGATGACAGATGAGCCAATCAGCAGCAGATGTTTGTCTCACATTTTAAGCAGATTCTGTGGAAACATGAAATTTATTGAAAATAAATTTCGATAAATGATCATAATTACTATTTTTTGTACATAATTCTTAGATTTAATAGATCATTTGAATAACATAAGACTAAATTATTCAAGGTATTGTTGGAATTAAACTTTGGCTCGCTCCAAATAAGAGAACTTTGAGAACATTTCGATCATTAATTTCAGAACGTGAGTTTAAATTCAATTATCACAGTATTAGGTTCACAAATTTAATATTCATGCAATTTAAGATAATTCCATTCACAGTGATTGGATTGAACTTGATCAACATTCACGGGCACATCACGCATTAATTATTCAGTCAGATCTTTTTGTCTACTTTTTTATTTCATATGAGATGAGAACGGAGATGCGTAGGAGTGTGGCTGTGAGTCAGTGTGTTCCTTCTGCAGTTTCATTTCTCTGGGGGTTTTTCCAGGTTTCTCAAGATTTATTAGCATGTATATATAAAAAAGCCTTTAGTGAGAACATCATCATTAAAATAAAAAGTGGCTCTGGTGAGGATCATCATTTTCCTGCATTTCAGACTGACAGATACACCATGACGTCATCAAGATCAGGTTTGCTTCTGGAGATCAATTCAATCCCATTGCTTA
Source organism: Pangasius sanitwongsei (assembly GCA_037576675.1). Taxonomy (NCBI): domain Eukaryota; kingdom Metazoa; phylum Chordata; class Actinopteri; order Siluriformes; family Pangasiidae; genus Pangasius; species Pangasius sanitwongsei. The sequence continues at coordinate 13,167,408 of CM075030.1, read as the reverse complement.
CACGCTAGGCTTATTTGTCGCGCATCTATAATTAGTGAGTAATTATCAATCCCTGTGAAGTATATCCCAAATACCAGACATTCTGTCTTAATGGCATCCTCAAGAGCAGAAGGAAAAGAAGACGTCGGGATTTTGATATGCTTTGACATTTGCTTTCCTGCAGACTCTTTCTGGTCGATAGCAGCTGTCTTCATTTTCTCCTCGACTGGAGAACAGCCGATCCTCAATAACTCTCGCTTTCAAAACATGTTTATAGTAGTCAGCTCCATTCCCAGTGTGGTGATTTTCTTCGCTCCAGGAAATCGGACTCAGTTCATCAGTTTATTATCTCGAGCCCAGAGGGAGCCGCATTACCGTCGGGTCCAGAGCTCTGAATCCGCTTCCAGGAACTGGTTTATTTCATCAGATATACACAAATTTTATTTCTCAACCAAGATTCCATAATTTTTATCAATCTTCGTCCTCATCTGTATTCGCCAGGGGAACTGGAGTAGACGCCGTTGAAAACAGGAAGCAGGAAGTTAAAAAAATTACGACTTTGCTTCAAATTTAAGATTCACTTCTGGGTAGTTTTCCTACTCGATTGTTAGCCATTTTATGAAACATTTTCTAAGAAACATTTTTGTAATAAATTCATTTCTTTTAATTTTGTTTTATTGACTTGTGAAGTGAATGTGAGTTGTACTGGGAAGCTGGATTCATCCACAGGTGAGTCGTGAGTCTCGGCATGGATCAAGCATTGTGCCTGGTGCATTGCTTGCTCTGTCATTTGGTAAACTGTACAGCATACCAACAACATAACAGCAAAATAAAAAAAATGACAAAAAAGAAACAAAACCCAGAAACATGAAAACAAAATCAACAACAAAACCAACATCACAAACATGACACCAAAACCAAGGACATGATAACAAAACCAATAACACAACAAAACAAAAATCATGACAACAAAACCAACAACAAGACATCAAACTAGCAACACAACAAAACCAAGAACACAGCAAATCCAAAAACACCGAAACAAAAACAAAATCATGACAACAAAACCAACAACAAGACAACAAATCCAGCAACATGACAACAGAACATCAGATGTTACCTGGCTACTGTTTGTTGCTTGGCAACCTTATTTTGTAAGGTCCAGCATGCGGTAGTAAAGACAAAAGGCTCTGAGAAAGTCCTCCTCCTTTGTAATATGTAAACTCAACACAGGACTGAATGTGTACAGTGTCATAATCGCAGCGTGATTTCAAAACATATATATAATATATTTATATACATAATATATTATAAGTATATGTAATTTCAATTCTCTGTATGTGCTGAACATGTGGCAGAATTGACAATAAAGCTGACTTTGACTTTGATAACCTTTATGTAGCATTTATAAAGTTAGACGGTATAGCACTTTTCAAATGGAGAACAAACCTGGACCTAAAACAGAACCTTGTGGGACTCAATAATGAACTTTTTGAGTCGGATTAGACTCTCCAACAAATAAGCTCTAAACCTGGCAGGAGGTTTCTCTCAAAGCCGACCGATGGTGAAATTTTAAAAGCCCCTGTAGCAGTGAAGAAGCCATCAGAGAGCACGAGGTCAAAGTTCAGCAACTTGACTCTCTTCTAATCAGCTTTTTCAATCACGGACCACAGAATGAAGGTCACACACCGGGCTAGAGGCTATCTCACACACCGGCCACATCTCAGCTCAGACTCACACCGCAGAGGTGGATGAAGGATTTTCTTCACAGGTTATTTCTCACTAAGGTTTTTTTGCTCTCTCTCTTTCACACCTGCATTGTCCATGCCTTCCTAAAATAAAACCAAATACAATAAGCGTCGACGACATAAAAGAAATCGAATGTGCTGTTACAATAGACACGTATATACCATAGTGTGGCTGGGTTGTATTGCAGAGAAGGCTGCCTTGGTCTCGTCTTCAGTCCTGAGATAAAGTCAGGACAGATATCTTCTAAAATTTTCTGCCACATTTGAAGGAGCGAATCTTCTTTCCCAGATGAGAATTGCATGAAAGGTCAAAGAACATTGGACTAAATGGTTGCTTTGATTTCTTGGTGTATCAATTTGTCACACAGACGTGCAATTTTCTTACCTACCATATCATGATAATGTCATAAGCCATGATAAACGATTAGATTTTTTTTAATATGATCTAAAAAATATTACATCTATTTTGTATGTAGCACAGACACGCTCTATCTAATAGACAACTTAAATTTAAGAGATTTATTTATCTCTTCCTTTTTTTTTTTTATTTCACTCTCACCTTGACATCTCTGAGAGAATTTAAACAATTGATATCTCCCTAAACATGGCAGATTTTGATCAATTTCCAAGAGAAATCCAAGCTGGAGCCAGGAAGTGGGACAGAAAGTAAACAGAATGTAAGGAGGAGGCTCCTGTGACAGCAAACCTGGCTCCTTATTTGACAAAATTGCAGACTATTTTCCACTTGAAAGGGAAAAGAAATGCCACATTTTATAATAAATAGCTAACTATGGAACTATGAAAGCTCAGTGGTTCTGTGTTGGTTGCTAGTATAAAAGCCAGGACTTCCAGGAAGCCACTAATGAGCCATTGAATGAATTCATTAAGGTCGCGTTCACGCTGTTTGCCGAGTCAGAATCATAGGGATTCTTTTTATTCTTTTGTAAGTTTGGTTTTGTTTCAGGTTGTACATAAAAAGTGAAAAGGCATGAAAAGCCATCCATCCATTTTCTGTATCACTTATCCTGCACAGGGTTATGAGGAGCCTGGAGCCTATTCCAGGGAACTTGGGGCACAAGGGTACACCTGGATGGGGTGCCAACCCATCACAGGGCACAATCACACACACCCCAGACAGTTTGGAAATGCCAGTCAGCCTACAATGCATGTCTTTGGACTGGGGGAGGAAACCAGAGTACCTAGAAGAAACCACCAAAGCATAGGGAGAACATGCAGGAATCGAACCCCCAACCCCAGAGGTGCAAAGCAAACACGCTAACCACTGAGCCACCATGCTCCCTGGGGATGAAAATGTCCTCGCAAAACCTTTTCATTCATTGGTCAGAAATATGGAGAAGTGTGTTTACCAAGTGTGTGTAAAAATCACAGAAATAACCTGAGCTCAGGGAACTGACGCTAAGTAAACGATTAGATAATGATACAAATGTGTAGTCTACATATTGCATTCAGCATTATTTTCTATTTTTTTCATCTCTAGAACATGACATTCCTGCTGTTCTACAGCTCTGTCCTTCGGCTCACTTTAGCAGCTCGGATCTAAAAAAAAAAAAAAAAAAACACAATATCTGATTCACTTCCTGCAGACAAGTCGATTCAGAGTCGACTCTTAAATGTAAATTCAATACTGCAGCTTTTCAGTATACGGTTTCTCAGACGGTTAAAAAGTCCATTAAAATCTTTAACGAGGTCATCGGATAATAAAGGTTCCCAGCAGACAGTTCCTGAACCCCATTCTGGTTCCTTTGTGGAGGAACCTTTTTATTTATTTATTTTACTATGGAAGGAGTCGGTGAGCGGTGAAGGAGCTGGACTGGCAGCTAAGCGAGGTGTGTGAGTCAGTTTCTATTACTGCCATTGACAGAGCGTTACATGAGGAAAGGAGCCAGGAGTGTTAGTGATAATGATGAGATGTGTGTGTGTGTGTGTGTGTGTGTGTGTGTGTGTGTTGTTCACCCTGTTCTATTATGGCACCTTGCCCTGAGTCAATTTCAAAGGAGAACAATTTGTATTGAAAGAAGAGTGTGCGGTGTGTCTGTGTGTGTGTGTGTGTTTGTGTGGTTTGGGGGGGGGGGGGGGGGTGTAGTAGACAGAGATAGCCTCTAACCGTGTGTGTGTGTGCGCGCACATGTGTTTCCTCTATTTGGCTGAAGGACAAGATTGAAAACGTCAATTATTTGGATCAAATGAACTTCGCCATATTATGACTAGCTCTCTCTTTACGCCGAATCTTTTTTAAAAAGTCCAGAATCTTCCATATTAATCACGAATGCAGTTAGTGAGTGGAGAAATGTTAGCAGCGACCCCACTCAGACACACTCGCTGCCTCGAATCACACACTCCTTGCTCTGGCTTTCATTCAATTCTCCAAACAAGTGCCAGAAAAATGATTAACTGTAGTGTGGGAATGAAGCGCCAGGTTGTAAAATGTAAAAAAAAAAAAGTTGTGTGTTCACACTTTCTGATATTTACAGCTGACATCAAGCCAAGATTCAAAAAAACAAAGTGTGACTTGAGGTCTAATTACAGAAGCACAAAAATCAAAACTTCACCCTTTATTATGTAAGGAATACAACGCTCCCTGTGGTGCTGCTAGAGGAAAATAATCAGCGACGGGGTGGAGTGATGAAGCGGAGTTACTCCTTCCACCCTGCGTTTAATGTTCATGATAAGGTGAAGTTTTCTGTAAGGAGACATTTATGGAAGGAGTCTCCAGTGTCAGAGGTAAAGCTGTAACTTTAGGTTTTACAACATCTTCAGGACAGAGGAGTTTACGCTCAACATTCTCAGCAAGTTCACTTCAAGAGAGAAAAAAAAAGACGCACTGGTCAGGGAACAATCATTTATAGCTGCTATAACATAAGTGAAAACAGGAAGTAGCTTGTTTTCAGGACATTCCACAACACTGAATGTAACTATAAATGGATACAAAGTATAATGCGTCATACTTTAATTTAAAAAGAAATGTAATCTCTGGGAAATTGCTGTGGGATAAGAGGAATAAAACGCATCGCAGTGTTCTGAGTACATGGTCAATCGTATCAAATGTCAAACAATCAGTTGCTTATTGCACTGTGAGTCCAAATGCAGCTCATAGCGTGAGGTATTATTTATTGCTTCTTTAGCGGTTTGCTGTAGAATACTCCATGCTAGCTTTAACCAAGTCATTTTTCAAGATTCCCACAAGCATGTTTTTGGTGTGTGTAAATTGTACAGTCTTTTCCTTCCTATCGTCCCGACATATTCCCAACCTTTCCAAATCAAACACACGAGCTGCACTCGCTCGCCAGGCCTCCGTCAAAGAGCGGACCGATCCAGCCGGCTAATTCTGCAATGTTAGCACATTCACCCTTGCCCTCAGAGGAAAATGTGTCTCAGATATCTCACAGCGGTGGACTCGCGCGAACGTGGATGAGGTCGGCTAACCGGCAAATCGCTCCATCATCTGACGCAAGCGTTTGTATTGGCGAGACGTTTATTATTCATGCTCGGCAGAGGGAAACGTTCCGGGTGGAAGAGAGAAAACAAATACATTCCTCCGCTGGACCCTCTCGAGTTTTCCTTACACGTGTCGATATATCGGCATTTTTACAGAGAGAGGAAAGTCCCTGAGGAAAGGCGCTGGTGAGGGAAGACGATTCCCTTAATCACACTGACAGAAGTGAAAAAACAAAACAAAAGCTACAAAATCAGCATGAAAAAGAAAGTCAAGCATCATCTAAAGCAGCATCAATTAGACATTTCTACCTCGAACAGTGCAATTTGATAGATTTCTTCAAAGGAGTAGCTCAGATAAAGAAGCGAATGTTGCTACTTATAACCATTTCTCTTCATTTTTAATCACAGTAGCTTTTTAGCTGAATCAATTAGCATCATTATCCAGTATTCATGAGAACATGACGCAGTTATAACATGTTAAATGTTAACGTGTAAATATGAGGTGATTTATCTTTTACCGAAATTGTCCCTTTAACCAATTTGAACTGTTAGAAATCACAGTTTAGCTCTTTCTTTTAAATCTAGCTAAGCTATATTAATTCTCTTGGAAGTGCAGATTAACAAAAAAAACAAACAAACAAACAGAAAAATACAGCCAGAAGTTCATTTTAAATGCAAACGTACCAAACGTTTACTTTATGATCTGAATAATGAAGCTAGCATGTAAATATAAACAACTAAAAAATATTTTGATGACATCATACTGGAAACAAATTACTTACAACGAACATGGCAACTAGCATCGAACCGCAAAGAACAGTACTAGTCTTACAAAATACTTACAATGAACACAACAACTAGCATTAAACCGCTAAGAAGAGTCATATTCTCACATATAACAACAGTACTATTGTGATGTTAGTGATAATCTGAGAGCATTTTTTAGATTTCTTGCACAGGTTCTTGGGTAGGAAGCTGCCTGGCTCTGTTCGTGTGTGTGTCCGTTTGGTTTTTGGCTAAATTACGCACTCACGATTTAACCACCAAGGCCTTACCACCCACTGCAACGGTATCTATTCCTAATCATCCTAACCAGGAATGTGTGTGTGTGTGAGTGTGAGTGTGTGTGTGTGTGTGTGTGTGTGTGTGTGTGTGTGTGTGTATATGGGGGAGAAACGGAGAGAACTATGAGCTGTACTTTACACTCGAGAGTTTCGATTGCTAGTTTTGGATTTGGTGTTAAATGAAGCAGTCTGCGTGTGTCTTTCTTGTAGAACTTACTGTAGAGCTTTACATTTCAGTGAGTTAATGACTCATCATCAACAGCTGGAAATGTGTGTATGTGTGTGTGTGTGTGTGTGTGTGTGTGCGCACAGATCTCCAGCGGCTTGTTTAATTGTCTGTGGAAGGGTTGAGGTAATGGTGGAGTTTGTGTAACGTCTGTGCAGTGTTTCTCATTTTGTCATTTTGTATGTCTTACATCACTGTAACCTCCTGGTCCATGTCATCTCCTCCATCACAGACGATGAACAGAACAGCTAGCGTTAAAGGCTAACAGCAGTAATATTCTTACAAATTACTTGCAGTGATCAGAAGAGGTAGCATTAAACAGCTAAAAACAGTAATATTCTTACAAATGACATTAAATAGTGCAGCTAGAGTTGACTAGCAATATGACTAACAATAGTCCTAACAGCTAGTGTTAAAAGCCTATGAATTTATTTTACTAATTGCATCTAATGAATAGAACAGCTAGCATTAAATGGCTGATAGTAATATTTCTACAAATTACTTTCATTTTATTACTACAAATTACTTACAGTGAACACACAGGTTAGCGATAAATGGCTAAGAACAATAATAGTTTTACAAATTACAGTGAACAGAACAGCTATCATTAACCTGCTAAAAACAGTAAAATTTCTTACAAATTACGACAAATGAACAGAACAGCTAGCATTAAACCGCTAATAACAGTAATATTTTTTTACAAATTACACTGAATGAACAGAACAGCTAGCGTTAAATGGCTAAGAAAAGTAATATTCTTACAAATTTCTTACAGTCAACAAAAGAGCTAGCATTAAATGGCAAGGAACAGTATTTTTTTTTTTTTTTACAAATGACGTCGAATGCACAGAACAGCTAGTGTTCAATGGCTAAGAAAAGTAATATTCTTATAAATAATTTACAGTGAACAGAAAGCTAGCAATAAACTGCTAACAGTAATAATAAATTCCTGCAAATTACTTACCGTAAACACACATCAAGTTAGCATTAAAAGGCTAAGAACAGCAATATTTTTACAAATTACTTACAGTGAACAAAACAGGTAGTGTTAGAAGGCTAAGAATGCAATTTTGAATGAATTTTATTGAGATACACTTCCGCCACAGTCCCAAAGAGTTTTATTGGTGTGAAAATAATCTGTAAATATAATTTCATCCTCACTCTTTCTGATTTCCTTTTCACAATGCCGTTTCACACACTTCACACTTCCTGTCACAAACATAATATTGTATTTGAGCGCTGTCAGTGAGGATATTCTCCCACCAATCTCCTGAAGAGAGTGCAGCATATGTCCTGCAGCTCTTCAGCATGTCATTTTCGAAATTATTTTTAGCTTCATTAAACTGTGCTGGAATTTTGCGATGTCACGCTGCTTGCTGGTCTCATCGGTGCTAATCTTAGCGCGCATGGCTACAATGCACAGTGGGACCGAATGGAAGAAGCGCAGCAGATTTTACGCAGCAGTAAACAGCGGGCGCTGCGTGTGAGACTCGGAGCTCGGTGTCCGTAGAGGATAGGAACAGATGCGTTGCCATGTAGGAGGTGTGTGTGACACACAAAAGGCTGGATTGGTTCTTCTCCAAGTCCATACGGGTGGAGGACATCACACTCAGGAACCAATCCAAGGGAGCTGGAACCATAGCGGACCAACCAGTGGAGCGTTTTGGGCCATTAACCAATCAGATTACGCAATTATTGGACAGCTTCCTGGATCCTGTGCATCCATGCTGTTTTTTTCTGGTTCAATCTACAACCTTGAAGGGTTCTTTGGATGTTCCTCTGGAGGAGATGTTTCCCTGTCAGAAATTCTTCCATATAAAAGCCTATTGGAACACTGAGAAACCTTAATTAACTAAATAACCTTTAAAGAACCCTTCACACTCCCAGGTAACAAAGAACATCATCACGATGTTCTGTAATGTACAGTATCTAACGGGTTCTAAGTACTTTTGGGTTGTAATGGTTTGTTCCCAAAATTCTGAGTTAGACTGAAATTATGGAAATATTTGTGAAAAAAGGTTCTTAAAGGATCTTTGGATTGGTAGCAGTTTCCAAAAAAAGGAAAGCCTCTTTTCTTGGGTTGTTCACAGAACCTTTTTGGATTCCAAACTGAAAACTTTTTAGAGTTCTTGCCAAAGAACCCTTGAGGAACCTCTTTTTTAAGAGTGTAGGTCAATGTTTAGGATTCAAGCTCAAAGATTGTGACTCCAAACAATGTTCCTAGGTTCCTTGAGAGTTCTTTTGATAGTTAAGGGTTCTTAGCATTGGAAAGGGGATGTACTTGGAACCATCTAATAGTTCTACATGCAGTAAACCAAAGAATAGTTCAGGGTTCTAGATTAATCTTGTCATGTAATACGCAAAACATGTTGTGATGTCACATTGACATAAATGGGCTTGTGCTGACATATCACTCCTGACTCACTCTAACTTTAGTTCCTGAAAAAAAAAAAAATAAACGATGGTTCTAAAGATCCAATGCAACATCTGACATCGTCTAAGCATGGACCAGAGAACTACTGATGAGCTTTTGAGGCTCGTAACCTTCAACTTCACATGTAAGTTGTCCTGCTAAACAAGCAGGTGTGTAACGTAAACCAGAAACCACTGATTTGGTTACAAGGAAGTGACTTCGACCAATCAGAAGTCCTCTAGAGTACACAAGCCAAAGTTATTCCTGCAACTTCTCAACTAGAACGACCATGTTTGCATTTCGCCTCAGTCTAAGACTGATGTTTGTGCGATTCTTTCTCCAAACTCATTTGAATTCTTTCTCGACTCCTAATTAACCGCCAGGCCACGTGTCATCAAAATAAAAGGAGAAATTCTGATTTGAAACCCAACCCTCAACAGTTCCACTAAAAACTCGCCAAATTACATTTCTCATACAGCCGTGTACATTTGCATATTTATATTGGCCGTGTGTGTGGGTGAGCTGAGAGACGGCATTACTCAAACCATAAGCTGTGCATTGTTTAATAACTAATATCACGGGCGATCTTAATTTGTTTTCAGAGAAGCCGTTTTTTTTTTTCTTCCAATGACAGAAAATTGAGTTATGTTCCAATTGAAAATCTCACACTGGCTAACTATCTACATCATCCTGAACCCACACGTCAAACCACGCAACGTTATTGTAATAAATATGGTGTGAAGACAGCGAGGGTGTCTTCGACAATTTTGGAGTTGATTGAATCTGTGGTACAAACCCAACCTATTTCAACCTGTAATGCCACTGCGATTGTTTTTATGGCCAAATGACGAAGATGAGATCAGGTTTAAGATCAGTATTAACACATGAAAAGCCAATGAAGCTTCAGTATCATATCTGATCTTATCATAATTGCTTCTTTGTTTCCTGTCAGGTTTTTTAGATTTTGGCTTTATATAAAAAAAATTCAGTTTCTCGATTGTTTAACGGTTTCAGGGAAGCCATGAGAAAGCATTTTTAGGATGCTAAACCCAAAGAACCTATGAGGAACAAGTGTGTAGAATAAGATCAGGTCAAAATAAAAACTCATGATGTATTATTCTGTGAAAACAACTTCTTCACATAACTTCTTCACATTGTTGTCATACTGAGAAGCACCTGTGAATGTAAGTTGCCCTGAAAATGATTTATTATTTGTCATGTTTTAGTTTTGTTTTTTTTTTTTTTACATCCGAGTATCATTTTTCCATCGTCCTCCGGTGACACTCAGCATGCTGGAGAACGTCAATCATCCAGAGGATGTGTCCAGAGGGAAAATGTGACAGAGGTGAAAATACGCAGTGAAGGAGGTCTGCTACATGAGATTAGCCTCAAACCGACTGTGTCACGCATCTCAGGTGTGATTTGACAGAAACAAACACCAAACACGGCACAATGATGTCTCACAGTGTGATACTATTCTGTCTCAGAAATATTTCTACTGTAGTTCTCTGTCCTGAACATGAAAATGTAAAGTTACAGCTTTACCTCTGACTGTTACAAAGTGCCGACACTGGAGACTCCTTCCCTAAATGTTACATAAACACATTTCTCCTTACAGGAAAGTTCACCAACATCAAGACCGGGACTCGAATTCAGGTCAGCAACATGAAAGTCAGACACTCCATCTGTGAACCACAGGAGAGGTGACGATGCCAAACCAGGATGCAAATGTTATCCACAAATTTCAGTTAGTGAACTGAATTCAAAGAAATCATCCACTATGTAAATCCACAATGCAAAAAATTCTCCTCCAAAAAGAAAACCCACAGAAATAGATCCTCCAGGCAAAAAAGGGGGGATAAAATCGCTAAAAGGTTACAAAAAGCAGCAGGAAAGAACAACAACGTTACTTACACAACTCACGAGAGACTGGCCTTAGCACAACTAAACACCGAGCAAAGAAAGTAAGGAACAGGGCAAATTAAATGCACAGGGGGAAATGAGATACAGGTGGCAGCAATAACACAATTAACAGACAGAGGGAAAACAACATGAGGACCTCTGGTGGCAAAACACAAAATGACAAGTCCAAAATCCTGACGACCATATCAACAATTACACACATTCTTTAATCCGTTTCTGTTAAATCCCTGTGAATGAGCTGTTACTATAGAAACGATATGCAATTGTAAATATTATAGCAATCAGAATATTTATTAATTTATTTATATTAACATAATGTTTCTGACATTGTTTTTTATTGTTTTAGTTAAGAAAGCTAACACTGTATAACTGTTTTTGGTGGCTATGGTTTATGATACTAACTTACTGAGTAAGCTACTTAGTTTTATGTAGTTTCAGTGTTTTGCTAACTTACAAATGAAAACATTGAAATGTAGCTGTTTTTTTTTTTTTGTCTGTTATTCCATCAAATGTCATTGTGTTGAATTTTCTATGGATGAGCATCAAGGGAAGGCTGGAACACACACTTCCTTTTCTTGTGTGAGAGTAAAAACTTTTTTCTGACTTTTCCTGTTGTGTTTTTGTTACACAGAAATTCAGAATCTGCATAAAAGCCTATTGAAATGCACCTCACACTAGAGCCACCGTCTGTTTCAGATGTGTGTGTGTATGTGTGTGTGTGTGTGTGTGCAACAAAGCAAGAAAAAAGCTTTTTTCTTTGCATAGTCCAGGTAAAGAGGTGAGCTGTAGATGCTGCAGTCCAACCATCTGTCCAGGGTTTTCTCCACATCTGCCATTTTAACTGCACGGTTTGTGCGTTTTAATAAAAAGTTGGCTGTGTGTGTGTGTATGTGTGTGTGTGTGTGTGAGAGAGAGAGAGAGAGAGAGTTCCCTACTCAGGAATTTCACTGTTCACACTGTCTGCCTGAACACTCCCTGTCTCAAGTTTATTATTTCTAGGAGGAGGGAAAAGAGTGAATAAGAAAGAATGCAAGACACTTTTTTTTTCCTCTGGCCAGATTTTTCTTTTCGTCTGCTGTCTGCTCCGTGTGAATGTGTCTCCCTGCATTTCTTCTGAACTGAGAATAACCTGAGCGGCGGATGATGGAAATGATTCTGGAGGCGATGTGACAAAACACCATCTTCAGCTTAATTTATTCTGAGAGGGTGCTAAAATTTTTAGATTGTTATTATTCTGCATATTTCATGTGGCGCTTCTGTCTAAGAGCAGACTAGAACATACGCTTTAAAAAAAAAGAAAAAAAAAAAGCACATGACCAAATTATAATGTTCCCAGCTCAGTTTGTGCGATCGTCTCGGTTTGTTCTGTCGATCCACATTAGTCCACTAGACAGGAAACTTCTAGATCCTTCTAAGGGTTAAGAAAAGTCCATAAAGTTTTGCGAGAACTAACAATAAAATCCATTTAAAATCCGTTTTTTCCATTCCCCGTGCTCTTGCTTGTGTCCCCGCACTGAACTTTGGTAAGATGATGGAGACTGATCATGTGATGCAACAAACCACATTTTTTATGCAATGCAACTAGGAAAGATCTTTTCTTGTCTTCCTGCAGCGTGTTTTTAGCTGAATGCATTTGTTTGTAAGTGTGCTCTGTACAAACCGAACGCTTTCAGCATCTTACAGCCTTGTTTCAGCCAAACAATCACCTGATTATCACTCCGAGCTCGTGTGAAGCGATCGAGTTCTCACACCTTCCCATAATGACTTAATTACTAATGTCATTCATGCTGTTCCTGTCCTTCTTGTCATTCCTGTCATTCCTGTTATTTCTGTTATTCCTTTCATTCTTTTCTTTTCTGTTATTCTTCTCTATTCTGTTATTCCTGTCATTCCTGTTATTCTTTTCTTTTCTGTTATTCCTGTCATTCCTGTTATTCTTTTCTTTTCTGTTATTCTTGTCATTCCTGTTATTTCTGTTATTCATGCCATTCCTGTTATTCTCTTCTTTTCTGTTATTCTTGTCATTCCTGTTATTTGTTATTCATGTCATTCCTGTTATTCTCTTCTTTTCTGTTATTCATGTCATTCCTGTTATTCTCTTCTTTTCTGTTATTCATGTCATTCCTGTTATTCTTTTCTTTTCTGTTATTCCTGTCATTCTTCTCTATTCTGTTATTCCTGTCATTCCCGTTATTCTTTTCTTTTTTGTCATTCCTGTCATTCCTGTTATTTCTGTTATTCCTTTCATTCTTTTCTTTTCTGTTATTCTTCTCTATTCTGTTATTCCTGTCATTCCTGTTATTCTTTTCTTTTCTGTTATTCCTGTCATTCCTGTTATTCTTTTCTTTTCTGTTATTCTTGTCATTCCTGTTATTTCTGTTATTCATGCCATTCCTGTTATTCTCTTCTTTTCTGTTATTCTTGTCATTCCTGTTATTTGTTATTCATGTCATTCCTGTTATTCTCTTCTTTTCTGTTATTCATGTCATTCCTGTTATTCTCTTCTTTTCTGTTATTCATGTCATTCCTGTTATTCTTTTCTTTTCTGTTATTCCTGTCATTCTTCTCTATTCTGTTATTCCTGTCATTCCCGTTATTCTTTTCTTTTTTGTTATTTCTGTCATTCCAGTTATTTCTCTCCTTCAGGTTATTCTTGTCATTCATATTAGTTACAGTATGTCATTTATGTTATTCCTGTCTTCTGCCTTCTGTTTTTCTTGGATTCCTGTCTGTCTTGTCATTCCTGTTATTCTTTTCTTTTCTGTTATTCCTGTCATTCCTGTTATTCTTCTCTATTCTGTTATTCCTGTCATTCCCGTTATTTTATTTTTTCCATTCCTATTATTGTTGTTTTCTTCTTGTTGTTCATGTCATTCCTGTTATTTGTGTCATTTAATTTATTCTTGTCATTCCTGTAATTCCTGTCTTTTCTGTTATTAGTGCTCTTCCTGTTATTCTTGTCATTCTTGTTGTTTTATTCCCAATCATTTCCGTTATTCCTGTCATTCCCGTTTCTCCTGTTAATCATGTTATTCCTGTCACATTCCTGTCACAAAAAATTTCACATATTGACAAATTATACACTAAATTTTACTGGAACAACATTTTTGTATATCTGTGAAAAATAGCACCTAAATTTAGTTTTCAAAATTGCAAACATTTCAAGTAGCCATTTCACTTTTGGTATAAATCCAGTTTTGAAAAGGGAACCCTGCTAATGTGGATGAGTTTATAATCAAAGAAACATAAACATGTCTGAATGATTTATTCCATGAAGAGATTTTAGAGCAATAAACACAATTCCAGGACAGAGACATGTTTTTAAAACTTTCGGTAATGAATGGAACTCCTCAGCATTCCCGACGCAGAGCCGGTGTCCTGTATCTGTTTTGAACCCGAGGTTTCGTTGGCGTCGCTCTCTCACTGTGCATACAGAAGGAGCTGCTGAAACAAAGTGTGTTTAATTTGATTATCTGCAGAGCGCTGACCTCGTCGTCGGAGGTAACTGAAGGCGGGACGGCTGTGATTTGCATTTAGATTAATTGGTTCTGTGTCTTTATTCAAGTGAATACCTTGACTCTATACACGCTCTCTCTCTCACACACACACGCCAAGCAGAATCATCAGCATGTTAAAAGAGCCTCTCAGGCAGGACCTCCTCCATCCCACCACATCTGCTCTTGGCTTGTGTGTGTGTGTGTGTGTGTGTGTGTGTGTGTGTGTGTGTGTGGGAGTGAGACACTCCTCCACAACTAACCCTGAACTCTCGCTTGTGTAATTACATCGCTCACCTACCATATAACCTTTAATAGAGAATAACAGCCATCAGCTGTTGGCTAAATAACACCGCTAATACATTATTTGTTTGTGTGTGTGTGTGGCTTACAACACACTACTACCAAGTGTACACTCTGTAGCACGAAGAGCACAATTTGTCATTTTTTTAAACACTGGATTTGGTTCACTATGGACATGTCCCAAACCACTATATGGGTCACATACGTACGTTGTGTCCCCATCATCAGTCCACTGTGGACGTGTCCCAAACCACAAGTCCTACTCTCTATGTAGGCCACGTAACCAACAGAATCAGAAAATGTCTCACCCCTCATCAGTCCAATTTGGACACATTTCAATCCACGCACACTACTCATTATATAGTCCATAAATAAACACCACCAGGAATGTCTCATCATCATCATCATCATCAGTCCACTCGATACGTGCTCCACATGCTACACTCACTACATCAGTCATATAAACACCATTACACGTCTTATTATTATCAGTCCGCTGTGGACATGTCCCAAACCACTATGTGGGTCATATATGTCACACAAGTCCCACCATCATCAGTCTAGGGCACGTTTGGGACACTTCCAGCATGGACTGATGATAATGAGAACGTGTCCCAAGCCACAAGTCCTTCTGAGTATGTAGGCCACTTATTCACCATTACAAATGTCTCACCTTCATCAGTCAAATTTGGACACGCCCTCCAAACCTCACCCTTTACTCCTTATATAGTGCACACAATGACAATCACCATCAGTTCTCATGGATGTGTCTCAAATCACACACCCTACTCACTACATAGACCTCATTATAACAATCACAAATATCTCACCATCCACTATGGGCGTGTCCCAATCCACACACCCTACGCACATCTCACCGTCCACTATGGGCGTGTCCCAATCCACACACCCTACGCACATCTCACCATCCACTATGGGCGTGTCCCAATCCACACACCCT
>CM075030.1:13091732-13151741 GCA_037576675.1 Pangasius sanitwongsei | reverse complement strand
CTATGGGCGTGTCCCAATCCACACACCCTACGCACATCTCACCATCCACTATGGGCGTGTCCCAATCCACACACCCTGTGCACATCTCACCATCCACTATGGGTGTGTCCCAATCCACACACCCTGTGCACATCTCATCATCCACTATGGGTGTGTCCCAATCTACACACCCTGTGCACATCTCACCATCCACTATGGGCGTGTCCCAATCCACACACCCTACGCACATCTCACCATCCACTATGGGCGTGTCCCAATCCACACATCCTGTGCAATAAAACTATTTTATGGCGTAATTTTAAACCTGTAGCCTGTTTTGCTGCTAAACCATGTAGAAATTAATAGATGTGACGTCACATGATCAGGATTGTGATTGGCTAATGAAGCACAACCTAAGCTCCGCCCACATTAGTCATGTTGTTAATTTCCCACCTGTCTGTAATGAAGTTTTTTTTTTTTGGTTTAATTCAATCACGATCTCATACTCGTCCGAATCCAGCGCCGAGCTCGTAAATATTTATAAACTCATATATTATTAATGCTGTTTTATTTCTTTCTGCATGACAACAGTGAAACTGGAGGTAACGTTAAAATCTCTAAGCAGGATCCTGATCAATTATTGAAGGAGACACGTTAAAGTGGACGTCGGTGCGAGTGTCGAGTGGCTCCATTACGAACCTTTCGCTCTCGCTACATAAATAAATGAACTAAAGTGCGAGGTGCGAGCGGATGGAGATAGGGCCAAGTCTGTAAATGGATTAGTCACGGCTGAACGCTTGATCTCCTCTGTATAATTGAACCTCGAGTAAAAGACTTCAACGTCGGCAGCTGCTGAAAAATAAAAAAGCAAAAAACAGACGACGCTGCTGTTTTTTTTTTCAAATGAAAGGGGAACAATGCAATTATACAAATGGCCTCGGGGGTCAAAAGCATCCAGATTGAGCCTGTTTTTGCTGTTTGTTTATTTATTTACAGATAATCACTTCGATTAAGTCTGTTATCAACTACTTATAGGCTAGTCGTAGCTTTGGTGATTGAGCAGAGAGAGAATATTACTGTTACGATGATGGGAGGTGGATTGTGGAAGATCCACTTCCTGTTATTCCTGTCATTCATGTTATTCCTGTCATTTATGTTATACTTGTCATTCATATTATTTCTCTCACTCGTTATTTCCATCATTTTTGTTATTTCTGTCATTCCTGTTATGACTTCCATTCCCATTATCTCTGTCATTCCTGTCTTTTCTGTCATTCCTGTCTTTTCTGTCATTCCTGCTATCTCTGTCATTCCTGTTATGACTTCCATTCCCATTATCTCTGTCATTCCTGTCTTTTCTGTCATTCCCATTATCTCTGTCATTCCTGTCTTTTCTGTCATTCCTGTTATCTCTGTCATTCCTGTCTTTTCTGTCATTCCTGTTATCTGTGTCAATCCTGTTATTCCTGTCATTCTTGTATTTTCTGTCATTCCTGCAACATTTCACATATTGACAAACAATTTACACACCTTTACACAAGCTTACTGGAGCAAACAATTTGTATATATTTGTAAAATATAGCATTTAAATTTAGTTCAAAATTCAAAAAATGGCAAAAATGCAACAAACCGTATTTTATTTAATACTTGTGCAACATCTAAACTTGTGTCAAACTGTGTGTTTAGTTATTATTTTAGTCACAATTATGCTGAAAAGAAGATGTGATGAGTTTTTCTTCTTCTTCTTCTTCTTTTTGTCAACCATATTGGCCCAACTGTATGTTATTTTAATGTATCATTTATGCAAGCAAAATAATTCAATTCAATTCAATTTTATTTGTATAGCTTTTAACAATGAACATTATCACAAAGCATCTTTACAGGTATTACATTTAAATATGCAAATATTACATTTATAATAATTATTTTAACATGAAGATACGATGCGTTCTTTTTTTTAAACCAACCATATTTAATGCTTGTGTAACATTTCAAATTTGGCCCAACTCTAAGTTTTTTTTTTTAAATGCCTAATAAAAAATCATGACTACACTAATTACTTTAACAAGACCATACGATGGGTTCTTTGTTGTTGTTTTTCCCTTCATTTTCTTCTTTTTTCTATTTAAATTATGAGCCAAAAGTTGACCCACAGTTTTTTTTTTTTTACTTCCGCATTTAAGCAAACAAAAATCATCATAATTTGTACTTATTATTAGACAATATTACAACCAACTGTATCTAATTTAATGTTTGTGCAACATTTCAGTTTTGGCTTGTTTACGTCCCTTGAGTGTGAATATCAGGAAAAGCAGCTCATGTTCTGGCCTGAGACTGACATCTAATTCAGGAGGGCAAAGAAAATGAAAGTCAAGGTGTGCCGTATGCTTCCAAAAGACGTGAGAGAGAAAGAGTGAGAGATTCAGAAAAGATGAGAGTGAGACACAGTAAAAGTGAGAGAACTACTTTAGCTCTGCTTGAAAACCTTTGTGTGCCTGAAAGTGGTACAGCTGCATTTCTCCTGACAGCGAAGAAGCACTTATCATCTCTCCTGTGGCGAACACCTCAGCATGGTGCATTGTGGGAAAGCGTGATTTTAAGCATGTTCTGCTTCCATGACGGCGGCGTCAGAACCCATAAGAGCTCCAGCAACATCTATCATTATTCCTAAGAAAAAGTAGAAGAAAAAAAGAAAGGCAACAAAGGAAACGGGAGTGCACTCGTGTGCCGAGTGTAATTTTCACATCATTCAACCTTCAGTGGTTTAACAAAAGACGAGGCTTTGATGTGAAAAAGTGCTCAGCTAAATCTCCTCTGGTAATATTAGCACCATTTTTTACTTTTAATTTCTTTCAAAGTGTCAATGCTGAATTGCTCACTGTTTCCAGATCAGTTCCCTCCGCACTATTCCCTACTGAATAAAAACGTTTCTAACCCTCATTAATATAATATTTAATCATTAATATTAAAGTGATATTAATTTAATAATTAATATTAATATTAAACTATTAATATTAATATTTATTAATTAATATTAAAATCGGTCTGTATTATTTTACATTTGCTTTTTGAAATAAAAAAAAAATGGGTGTGGCTAAAAAGTACTTGAATCCTGAACTATGTGACTCCTTAACTTCACCCCAAGACCACCAATAAACTTAACCCCAACCCCACCCCTAACTTCACCTCACTCCTGCCCCAACATCTACTTAACCCAGCCCCGATCCCACCCATAACCTTTCCCCTAATCCCACCTCAATCCTGCCCCTAACACTTCACCCCACTCCAATCATACCCATAACTCTGGTCTACCACCACCCCGAATCCTGCCTCAATCCTGCCCACAACACCTACTTAACCGCACCCCGATCCCACCCCTAACCTCACCCTAACCCTGCCCCTAATCTCACCACAACCCTGCTCCTAAACCCTGTCGATTTATACTTACATCTGTGGATTTATCCATGAAGTTAGTTCCATGAATCCATGAAGTTAGTTGCTGTTCTTACTTATGTTACAGCAGATATAAACAGTCGTTCTTTCACCAGCCTCTCTTTTGATCTCTCTTTCGACATTAACAAGACAAAAAAAAAACCAACTTGTAAAAGTTACATCTTTACTTCTGACTGTTACAAAGCGCTGACACTGGAGACTCCTTACCAAGAACTTCACCACATCAACAATTAACATATTATAATGAGCAAATTAATACAAACCAGGGGTTTGGCTTGCAGCGGGAACTACTGTCGAAAATGTGTGTGTGTGTGTGTAATCTCTTACGAAAACCTCACGATCATTGCCACCTGATGGTGTGATACACTTAATGGAGGGAGTTTGTATGAAATCAGAAAGGTGTCATGAATTTCCCCACTCCATCCTCACACTCCCTGCTTCTCCAGAGCACATAACTCTCTCAGACGCTCTATTATAAATGCTATAAAACAGTGTCATATTTCGCTGAGGGCTGCAGATATGGCTCTGGGAGGATTACTGATAAATGTCACACACTAGAGCACTTGACTTTATCAGTTTTATCACTTATACTTGATTCATTTAAGTACCAATAACAATATAGGTTTTATTAAGAACACCTGTACACCTGTTCATTCATGGAATCAACCAGAAGTGCAATGCATAATATAATACAGATAGAGATCCAGAGCTTCAGTTAATGCTCATATTAAACATCAGAATGTTGAAAAAATGTGATTTCAGCAGCATGGTTGTTGCTGCCAGTTTGAGTATTTCAGAAAATCTCCTGGGATTTTCACACACAGCAAAATGTTGCGAAAAACAAAACATTTTCGGTGAGTGGACACACCTTGCTGATGAGAGAGGTCAGAGAAGAACGGACAGAGCTGACAGGAAGGCTACGGTAACTCAAATAACCACTCGTTACAACCATGGTGAGCAGAAAAGCATCTCAGAATGCACAACCTATCGAACCTTGAGACTGAAGAGCAGAGCACACTGGGTTCCACACATGTTAAGAACAGGAATCTGAGTTAATGGTCAGAGGTAAATCTGTAACTATAAGTATCTTCAGGACAGAGGAGTTTACGCTTTGTGGTTTCTCAGTAGCATGACAACCTGCGTTTTTTTTTTTTTCTAACTTCAAGATAGAGAAAAAAAAGAGAAGCTGGTGAGGGAAAGCTGCTCCACAACATTAAATGTAACTATAAACTGATAAATTGTACGATTTGTTGTTCTAATAAATAAACCATTGAAATCACTGGCAAATTGCTGTGATACAAAAGGGCTTGAGAGGTAAAGAATTTCGTGAAGCTAATCATTTGGATTTGCATAGAAATGAGAAATTTAAATGGTGCTTGGCCCCCTTTCCACTCGCACACTTACACAGAAAATGAATGGTCATTTGCTTGTTCTTGGAAAAGCAGGTTTTGCCTTCGGCCCTCGCTAATTTGTGGCTCGTTGGAAACTCACAGAAAGCTCGTAGAAAACTCGTAGCTCCCTCGTAGCTCATAGACTTTGAAAAAAGTGGAAGAACATTTAGATAAAGAAGAAAAAAGGCATTTAAGACTGACATATTTTAAGTATGTGAGGAAATATCATATGAAACGGGAATAAGTTACGATATTCTATATTTTGTTTTAAAAAAAAAAAGTGAACACACGGTGTTAATTATTACCTCGTAATGAGGACTTGATCCGAACATCCCTATTGCGTTCAATCAATACGCCACTTCATTGCTGAGGACTGATCACTTTTACAGCCTGTTTGTCTATTTTATTATAGTAACACTCACGCTAATACTTTCCACTTCTCTTTCTGTCTCTCTCCTCTTTAGCAGTTTGTTTTTGATGATCGTTCGCTCCGAGTAAAACCTGATGGAGCTCTCAGCGCCGTAATCCGCTTAACTAAAATTCAATTTGCAGGAAGCGGAGAGCTCTTTAAAGACAGCGGCCTTATCGGCCTCTCGGCCCCGCAGTACTAAAGCGCCGTAATTACTCTTCCTCTTCATCCATAGCCACCATTTCAGGGTTTAACGGAGTCCTTCAATCTGTTTTCATTATTTTCTATGGACTCACATTGGCCTGAGACTGGTGTGCTAATGGGTGTAAAGATGTGAGCAGAGCCGTGCGCTCGATAGGAACAGAATGAAAGTGTGCTAGACTGTGTTCAAGCCCAACGTTAACACTCATAATGGAGGATATTTTGTGGGAAAAGCCGAGCAAATAAATAATTGAAAGCGTACATAAAACAGGAAATAAGATGTTTCAATTAGGGGGTTCATTTACTTTTTATTCATCTTGTTCACACAGTAATATTTCATTGAACCTAGCGTTTATTCCAGCATAAGAAACTACATTGTGAATAAACACATACTGTTCTAGTACATGATGTTATATATATATATATAAAAGTTATAAGTATTCCGAAATAAAGAATTATAGTTAAATCAAGAAGGTTGCAATATCCTATATTTGAGATTTAACTGTAAAATATATGTATTAGCTTCATATATGATTAAGTATTATAATTATAATTAAGCATAATTTCACAAGTTATATGATTTCGAAGAAATGACAGTAACAACAGAGTTATGTGTGTTTCATCTGACCCTCATACCACAGCACTGTTGAATTCTTGATTCTGATTGGTCGGAAGGTGTCGATAACTTTTCTCTAACAGCAGCTCTGACAGAAATGCAGCTGCAAATCACAGGTTTATATTAATGCGCTGGTCCTAATACGTTTCTGTTTCTATAGTAACAGCTCATTCACGGCAAACGCTCCAGGAATAATACAAATATCAAAAATGTGTAATTGTTGATATCGTGAAGCTTTCTGATCTGATTATGGAAGGAGTCTCCAGTGTCAGCGCTTTGTAACAGTCAGAGGTAGAGCTTTAACTTTAGGTTTTCTGACATCTTCAGGACAGAGGAGTTTACGCTTCTTTGCGGTTTCTCAGGAATGAAATTAAATGAAAGTTCATCACAGTGGATATTATTGGCACCCGATGTGAGGAGAAGAGAGAGAGAAAAGCTGGTGAGGAAAAGACTGTTTTACAGCATTCAATGTATCTTTAAATGGATAAAAAGCATGACGTGCCACTCTTTAATTATGTTTCTGGAAACTTTCTGTGGCATAAGCAGAATAAAACACGTGCTGTTTTAGGAAAATAATCAACATCAGGGTCATCACATCATCTCATCATTGATTATTTTCCTATAACAGCAGCACATGGAGTGTTTTATTGTCACTTCACGCTTGATAAAAGTAGTATTTATGACTGATGTCTGTGGAAATATGTCTATAGAAATGTGTAATTTTATTATTGAATTATAATGATATAATAATATAATGAAATATAATAATAATTATTATAATTATACTATAGGTTACAGAGTAAAAGTTATATTTTTAAAAAACTCTGACTACACATGCACACGAGATAATGCAGGAAATGTTCTGCCTTCTTCATCTCATTCATCCGAACCATGACTAGTTTGTCTTGCAGCGCTGTTCTCAGGAGGATTTCTGGTTTTCTTCTGTCCTTCTCACTGCAGAACGATGCCCAGCTGCCAGGATGTAAGTCACAGATGCACTCCGGTTCTGTCGCCTCCAGCTACCGTGACTCGTTCTGCTGTAAAATCAAGCGTCCACACCATGTGCACTGCATCCAAACGATTTCCATCTCGCAAAATAATGCCGGTTAGCGTGTGTCCTGCTTTCAGTGGTGCTGTAGATAACCGGATATCTGCATAATTACCCATGATGCATTGTGGATCGCTGTGATGCTGCTGTGCTGATTATGATGGATAAATAAGCAGATGAAGGGTTTTTTTCTTTCTTTCAGACTCTGTCCACCTCAGGCTTTTACTGAAAATGATCCACCACCTAAATAATATCTGCTCAGCCAAGCACCCTATCATTTGGCGGATGTGGGTAGAGGGGGTGCCAATATTTTGTGCAGAGCAACAATCAGAGGACGTAATTGCAAACCTATATGCAGACATTTTCCCAGTAATGATAAACTTTAAAATTAAAATAACAATATATACAATATAAATACATTTAAGAGAAAGTGTTCTTTAATAATAAACGACAAGTAGATTTTATTTCATTATAAACTTTATTACAGTTTTTTTAGATATGAATGTTATCATTTTTAGTAGTAATTTTTTCCATAAATAGAATATAAAATGGAAAAGAACTAGCTGTTTGTGGTTGACGATGAAATTCAGATGCTGCTGCATTAATTTATGGTTTATTTTATTATTTTCTGATACTTTTATATCTTATTATAATTTTTGTGGAATAAACAAATGCTCTTCAGTAATAATTGACGAGTAAAGAAACAATTTAATTATAATTTTTAACATTGCATTTTATATTCCTTTTTTCATGAAACAATTATAAGGTTTTTATTTCAGATTTTATTTATATATATGTGTATGTATATATATATATATATATATATATATATATGTTAATAACTGGAATAAAATAATGGATTAATGGATTAATGGACTCTGAAATTTGTGCTCTTTATTCATTATTTTTGTATTAATATTATAACTTTTATTATAATTTTTAATCCTATTTCATATTGCTCTAATACGCAAGTATATTTTTTAATTTCATAATTTATTCTAAATGCTTTTTATACCTGGAAATAAAATAAGGGAATAATGCTTGTTGCTGTTGGTAATCGACTCTGCTGCATCATTAACATGAGAGCAATGCATTGTGGGAATGAAAAGCCACTATGAGGGGAAAATTCATGGCCTTGGGGTGAAGGAAGCATGGAACTGACAACTTATTTTCTCTCTCTCTTTCTCTCTCTCTCTCTCTCTCTCTCGCTCTCTCTGTCCTATTCTCAGTGCTATAATGACTGCAGAGACAGTTTGATGTAGAGTGTTATAAACATCATATGTATGTATGAAGCATGGCGTGACACAGCGCTGTGTAAACTGCTTTATATTCTCACGACGCAGCCGCTGTTCATTTAACTGCACGCTGATTACATAAAGAGCTTCACACACACACACACACACACACGGTTTACTCACACACACATGGTTTAATCACATCACCTCTCACTGCTGCTTTTCTAATTATTCAAATGAAGGGGAGGAGTTTCGCCAAATTACATCACAATGCAGGCAATTACGAAAAGCTGGATAATTCAAAACAACATCATCATCATCATCGTCATCGTCATCGTCATCATTACAATCTAAAGGCTACTGAATGTGGAAAGGCAGCGAGAGACTGAATTTTTATCCTACATTTACACTCCAACAAACTCAAAAAAAAATTTTAACAAACATATAAAATTACAAAATAAGAAAGAAACAAAATAACTAAACAAAATGACAAAAGCAAATAAAATAAAATTTAAAAAAAGAAAAAGAAAAAATAATAACAAACCAAAATAACAACAAAAAAAAAAATAAAATAAAATATTGGAAATGAAAGAAAATAAATATCAAAATTAAAAAAAAATAAATAAATAACATATCAAAAATAACAAAAACATATAAAATAACTAAAAAGAAAAAAAAACAGAAACAAATAAAATAACAGAATCACAAGAAACAAATGAAATAACAAAAATTAAAAATAGCAAAAACAAAAATAATGAAAAAGAAAAAACATAAAACAAAATAACAAAAATAAATAAAATAAAAAAGAGAATCAAAAAGAACAAACAAATCTAGCAAAGTAATGAAACAAAATATCAACAATATAAAATACAAAAAACAAAATAATAAGACAAAATAGTAATAAAAACAAATAACAAAAGTGGAAAATGGCAAAACAAAATTACAAAAATAAAATAACAAACAACAAGAGGATCTAATAGAGAAGGAGGTAAACACCCTAACAAAGAAAAAGTTAGCAACAACAGTGAACACATTCTAACCAATCACCATGAAGCAGCACTGATTGTTCTTATCCAATTCAGACCATTAGACAATAAAAGCATCACCTTTGAGCCAACAGGAGAAAAGAGAAAGAAGAGAACGAGGGCAAGAGAGAGAAAGAAGCAAACTCTGGATGTTATATTAAAGAGCACAAAACCGTAACCTGCACTCTGATCTTCCCGTCTTTAGTATTCAAGTGGTTCCTCTGACGCTACTTTGAGGAGCCGCTATTCCCGAGCAAGCGATTACTTTAGAGCGTGACAATTTTCATACAGCAGGCTCGAGGCAGTGCGCACACAAAGCATCCGATTATCAGCAGTCACCGGGATAGAAAGTGTTGTTTATCTCGAGCTACGGAGTGAACACAAGAGTAATGTTGCTCCTTATTTCGCCTGAGAGCTTGTAAGATTGAGAATCAGAGAAACATCATTGTGCATTCATTCATAGTGCTCACGTCTGAACACTTCAGGGGAATTTTACTTTGATATTCTAGCATTATAGCTGAGAAAAACATAACAAAATATCTTGTAATGCAATTTTGGGAATTTGGTATGTAGTGCTTGAGAGAACATAGAGACAAAATCTGCCTCAGTGCTCTATTACTCTATTATTCAGAGTCGGAATAATATATTTTACACTACAGTGTAAAAAAATAATCAAAGAAACATGACCAGTGTGCTCAATGCACTGTTTCTCTATGAAGGCGTTCTGCAAGGCCATATTCTAGGACCGTTCACGTTTTACACTGATACATGTCTATGCTCTAAATGCCATTTTCTCCAAAAATATATACAAAGTTGGACAAATCATTAGCCTGGAAGCTTGAGACTCAGTTGATTAACAGTCAACAGAAAGGAAAAACTTACTATCGAAAGAAACTTTTAAAACGTACCACACTCCATTTGATTTGATTTTCATTTATTCCCTGATATATGCTACTATTTTTTCAAATCCCGCCCCCTGCTACACTACTTACCCACAAACTAAAAGAACGTCGCCTAGCTATTTTTACTACACATATTGATTAGCTTAAACAAATGCTAAACCATCTATCCAGAATCAAGAATACACACAAATGCAAACCATGACAAAATGCTAACATTTAAACATGATATCAAATGAAAATAATGCTAATCATTCAAGGAATGTTTTAGGTAAGACGAGCGAACACAACAGCTCATAGCTGAAATATTAGCTGAAATTATTTTGCGTTTTTTTTTTTTTTTTAAAGTTTGTTACAAAGAACACTTAGGGAAAGTATTATAATCCATGTTTAAGGTTAATTAACAGAATTATCCACAGAATCAACGTAGTCAAATAGGCAGTGTTCGATAATCAAAGAAACATGAATTACATAGTTGGCAAGACTTCGCAACAATACTAATAATACAGATTTTTCAACAGTTTAGTTACCTTTGAGATTCCTACAAAAGTAGCTTCCTTAAAACTACAGGCAGAGCTACAATTGCTGCTAAACTAGCTAGCTAACTGGCTGGTAATAAGGTTATCTTGGTTGTCACCTAAGCTCTGCGTCTGAGTCTTAAAATGGCGTCATGAATTCAACAAAATGAAAAATGCCAAGCGGATTGGCAAGGGTGCGTTAAATCTTTCACTTTACTTATAATAGCGTTAAAACTCGCAGCCGATATCCAAATTGGCATCGTTCCACGTTCAGCTCTCTTCCCTGTGCTCCTCCATATGCTCTCCCTAATTAACGTTCCCTCTATTCTCTCTCTCTCGCGCCTTTTCATCGTGAAGTTATCACAGGTGTATCAGCCTCATGCACGGCCGACAGAGCTCGGAGAGATGAAACGGCCGCTCCGGATGGATGATCCTCGCTCAGTTATTAACGAAAAAGAAACGTCATATGTGATAAATATTCATCTGGCCCTATTCTATTCGCAGGATGAAGGGCCCTTGAATCATGGAATAAAGTTATACAGCCACGCACTCATATTAATAAGAAAAATGCCTAAAGAAATTACAGTGACGAGTGAACCCTCTGTCATGGAAATATGAAATTTCTGACTTGCTTGGGTAAGTGGAATATTATTTTTATTAGATACAGCTTGGTTGCCTGTTATGTATTACTCAAGCTCGAGAGGGGTGTAGTGATGATACAATGCGACTACGAACTGACGAGGAACTTTTTTTTCACATTTGGCCCATATACTCAAGTCTGGCTTTATAAAGTAATAAGGCGTTCCGTCTCCTCTACTAACAATAACAACCCTGTTCCCTGCTACAGTATCATCAAGCTTGAAACAGGAAGTAACATGACAAGTTGAACCAATCACGTTACTCTGAGTCGCTCCTTGGGGCCCGAAGCGACAACGTACTGAGAGGCTCCTGTCCACACCAAGCATGTTATTTAGTATACAAGAATGAACAGAATTAATACTTCATTATCTCTGATAAGGGAAAAACTGTTTAATAAGCAATAAAATAAAAATGACTACACATGATACCAGATACTAGCTAGCTAGTTATTTAATAAAAAATAAAAATAAAATAATAAAAAAAACTAGCTGGTTAATAAGAAACAACTGAAGAAGAGGCTTGATACCTAGCTCATTAAATTAAAACAACTGAATAAGATACTAGATACTAGATACTAGCTAGCAAGTTAAATAAAATCAACTAAACAAAATACAGTAAAATAAAAACCATTGAAAAAGATACTAGCTGGTTGACATGTTGAATAAAAACACCTGAACAACATACTAGATACTAGCTAGATAGTTTAATAAAAATAACCACACACAATGCAATAAAACAAAAATAAAAACAAAAGAGCAAGACACTAGTTACTAGCTAGTTAAATAAAAACAACTAAAAATACAAAAAAAAATAAAAATAAAAACAACTGAACAGGTTTCTAGCTAGCTACAATACTAGATACTAGCTAGTTAACCACTAACTTTTTCCATTTCAATTTCAATAACAAGCAGAAGCAAACTACTAATTAGCACTGATTTCTTCCTGGTGTTTTGGGCCTTTCTGCTTATTTCTTTTTTGCGTTTTTCTGCCCCAGATACGAACGCTTCGTGACTGCCGCTTCTTCGCGATCTTCTCACGCAAGTTACGTTAGTTCAATTCGATATTAAAGTTAGTTAGCCTGCTCTTTAACATCACTGTTCAATGGTTTGCTCTAACATTACTTGAAGCAGCTCATATTTTCCTGAGAAATATTTTCCTTTTCTATCGCAGGCTCGAGGAAAAAAAAACAAAGAAATAACAAAGACGCATCCTTCTGTCACTAAGCTCCAGCACGTTAACCATCATGTACCTCGAGCGCGAGCGAAAATAACTGTAATGCTTCCTTATTTTGCCCAAGAGCTTCGAAAAGAAAATGATGCATTCATATCGCTGGCGCTTTTTTACCGAACAATTTACTTTGCTATCTGAAATATATATATATTTATGCTGTAAAAAAAAAAAGAAGAAAGAAGGAAGGAAAACAAAAAAATTGTTAAATCACCTTCCTTACAAAAGAATTTGTCAGGTGATGAACTGCTGTTTACACAGTGGTTGCGGTTTAAACTGCATTAATGTAGAGGCGAAACACTGAGACATACGAAATGATTAAACACGACCTGTTCCAGTGTCAGCGCTTTGTAACACTCAGAGATTAAAAAAAAAAAAAAAGAAGTTTACGCTTTAGGATAAAAACTGACAATTTGACGTATAATACTTTTTTAAACAAATTCATCATATTTATATTTATATTATCTATAAATAAGGGCTGAAATATCTCAGTGTATTTGGTACAATGCTAAATGTGTCTGTGTAGTAAAGTGCATGTGTGTGTGTGTGTGTGTGAGAGAGAGAGTGTGTGTGTGTGTGTGTGTGTGTGTTGTGAGTCCTGCAGTTCTCCATCTGGCTTTGGTCTTTCAAGTGTGGCATAAATATGCTGAATCTCACCATGGACCCATACGCGCACACACACACACACACACACACACACACACACACTGATCTTTGTTTACTGCCTCACAGCTGATCTTTGTTTACCGCCGGCCTCACACATGTCGACCCTCTCAGCGATGATGCAGCGTTTGGGATTGCGAGTCATCCCACACACACACACACACACACACACACACACACACGCTTTCAAACGCCAGGCTGAATCACCATGAGATCTTAACCCTTATGTTCATGTCATAATTTTTTGCATTTGAAACATCATCTTGTTGATCTGTTTCTGGTTTATTCGTCTCTTCACATTCAGAAAACATCAGTCTGGTTTTATTTGACTGAAAATATTCCCAGGAGCGTTGCCAAGATGGCCGCCGAGCGGACAGACTTTACTTGAAGCATGATGAAAACAGGCAGAATTTGAGGTTTCATTTTTAAAGCGTAAAAACTCCGAAAAGTTACATACGTTATAGTTTCTATAGTAACACCTCCCTCACAGGGACTTGTAGCGCAGATGCTAGACATAATCTGACACTAATAATAAACAGATTTTTTTTTTAAAAAAATGTGTAAAAGTAAAACGTGTAATTGTTGATGTTTTTTGTTACGAGTCGTTTATTTAACGCGTCTGGAAGGAGTCTCGGTTGTAAGTGCTTTGTAACAGTTCGGGTGTTGTGCAAAGTTTATCAGCACAGGAAAGTCTTCAGGACAGAGAGAGAGAGAGAGAGAGAGAAGGAGAGAGAGACAGAGGGCACCACTGTTTATCGCAGCTTTAATGTAAGTGAGAACAGGAACTAACTCGTCTCTCAGACGTTCCACAACATTAAATCTAACTATAAACCATTAAAATGTGCGACTTTTCGTACAGTAATAAATTAAACGTTTTAATCGTTGGCAAATCACTGCAGTATAAGCGGAATAACACACTCCACACCGTGCTGTTATACGAAAATAATGTCACGTGTTATTCCTTACATTGTCATTAACTCGATCTGAAAATATCCGTTATCGTTTCCTTTCTAGTTTCTGGATCCTCTGATGGCTGATGGAAGTAAAAAAGAAAAAATAAAACATTGACACATCACCTTTTCTTCAGGTTTACAAACACCAGCCATTTTAAAACACTTTTACTTGATATTTCATCACACACACACACCCCCTTTCTCTCTCTCTCTCTCTCTGAGAAAAATACCATTTTAAACACGATTCTTTACTACAGAGGCAAATCTTGGAGAAATTGCCATTTTTGACTTCAATAACACCAACAAAACTGCTATTCACATTATAGAAAAGGCCCTCAACAGCTCCAATCTTCTTTACAGATGTTTCTACGGTAACGTAGAAACGTTTTCACTTCCTGCTTACAATAAATGTAAGGTCAAAATGCCATCTTATTACTGTCTCGTGTTTATTCCCATTATAGTTAACAGATACGTAAAAGAGTTACAAAGGTTACAATCAAGGTTGGGGCGGAGGTAGAATTTGCACCTCATGACTTACTTTCTTATAAAATCCAACAAAATCTAACGACATCAACGTTATTCATGAAAAACTTGGTGGGAAAATTTAAAAAAAAACAAAAAAAAAACACCCCGCAGTTGTTAGAGGATTTGCGATTTAGCTATAAATGATCCATGCAGCAAGTTCATTGTGTGCTTCATCTGTTCACTCTTTAATGAAGTAAACAGCAGCTCATCAAGGCAACATGCGGAGCAGAGCCACTTTCTGACGTCCGAGTGGTGAAATTTTGCAAAAAAAAACGTCAACAACCAACAATTAACGTGATTTGCGAGGCTGCGCGAATTATTTGACTAATTAACTGTCAAGTAAGGGCTGTGGAGAGGGGAAAAAACAGGGCTAATGAGAATCTGGATTGGGAGCTGAGCAGAGAAAGCTTGGTTTATTGAAGAGGGAATCGGGAGAATGTGTGAATGTGTGTGTGTGTGTGTGTGTGTGTGTGTGTGTTGCGAAGGTCATCTCTCACATGGCTTATGATGTAATTACAATAACTTCATTAATATTAATTACACATGTATGTTTACATTTACACACAATTACACAATGTACGTACATAGGTCGGAATATGCACATACTACACTTCCCATGTTTATGCACACGTTTATATCATGATACATTAGATCTTCAGGCTGTATTACTTTCACAATATATCCATTTGTTCTCCAAATATTTTCTGTACTTTTCTTTACAGGTCTGAAAATGAGTGCCATTAAATTCCATATTCAATTCCACACAAATTGAGCCAAACTAGAGAGCCCTAGAAACATGTCCTTATTTTGTCTTCTGAGTGACTTAAGCTATCTGAATTTGAGTTAATTGAGAAATTGGACTAAAACATTTGCGAATAAAGCACCGTTTCCATCCCACGTGTTCAAGAGAACAAAATTGTCACTTATAAATTATTGTCACTGTATAAATTATACAATACAAACGGAAGTTGCTGCAACCTGGGAAGCCGCTGTGGCTCTTTTTTTCCCAATAAGTAACTAATAAATGACTTGCGCTTCAGAGCGCGCAGACGAAACGCTATCACAAACCTCATGTTATCTTGCGATCGGTTGCGGATGCTTGATATTTGGGAAGGGACTCGTGTGAGACAGTTCTGCGAGGTAATTATACCAAATCATTTGACTCAGGCATTTCAGAATGACAAAAACAACATTTAAGATGCTGCGCAACGACATTGGGCCACTGGTCTCGCTCTCCTCCATTTTTACTTTTCCAACCCAATTATCCAATCACGTGATTTGTTAAGGCAAAGTCACACGACTATTTTGATGCGCATTGAGGAATTTATTCGGTAATTGTGTTTCCATCAGAGTTTATGCGCATGTCCTCTTATCGAATAAAAAAAAATTATCCGCCCTAATTGAGCGCATGAGTTTTTTTAAGATGCATTTTGGAGATTTGATCACTTCTGGTGTTTCCATCCAGCATTTTTATTTAATGCGAAATCCCAAAATTCGCATAAAAATACGTAGATGGAAACATAGCTACTGACTACTGTATATCTCCAAAGTGATAGTAATGCACAAATATGTTGCCTACCTAGGCAGCCTAATCGAGGGTACTGACGATAATTCATCCCATTTGGAAAATTCCCATTGGTGGTTTTTTTTTAATGTAAATTGCCATTCAGTTGGAATCCCAGGATAAACTTCGACCCATTGCATTGCATTAGGAGTTTATAGTAGGTTTGGACTACAGGAACTAACGTACTGCAACATAAAATGTAACTAAAAATGGATAAAAAAAATGATGATGTTTTGTTCATTTAGGAGTTTATACTATATTGGTATCTCATAATCCAATTGGATTTTTATACCTTTTGAAATATAGACTGATTTCTATAGGGTTCCTTTTGGATTTTTATGCTTTAGTCATAAATGTGAAATATACAATACATTCAACTATCTTACACAGAACATACAGCGATCCGAGACTTACATGGAGTTTATAACATAAGCTGAAGTTTTATTGGGATTTTACGTGACATCCTGGGGTTTCCGGATATTCAGATTTCCAGATTTTCTGCCATTCTGATTTTACATGACTTTAGGCTAAGCTGGAATTTTATTATGGTGCCATATTTATATATATATATTACAGCATACAATAGGGAAGGCCATAAAGAGTTTACCTTGGGTTTCCATGACAACCCATAAACAAATATAAATCCCGCACCATCCTTTGCACCAAGCGTTAGCATCCTGGCCTGCATATTATCCAGAGTTATATCACACTATATATGACAACAGCTAGTCATAGCCACACACACACACACACACACACACACACGCATGCACACTACCAGGCATAGTAATCACGCCATAATTCATAGAAGCCAAAAAGTCAGAGATGCAGTAATTTCCCATCACCACAGACAACGTTGGGCTGCTTTCCCAGACACAGATTAAGCCCTAGGCCATGTCTAAATTACAGTATCGTAAAATGCTGAGCTTGATTACGCACTGGAAATCCATTTTAGCTGAGATCCAGGCTTAACGTGTGTGTGTAGGATGCTGATCTCGCTCATCTCTTTCACTGAATTCTCCAGCATTATTTTCTACCTAGCACGCTAATCAGCTGTTTTTCTTTTCTTTTCCTCTTCGCACGATTGAGCACTTTCACATCCAAATCCAAACAACAGGAAGCTTTTTCATTAAACCTAATATAATTCACGTCGAAGTTCTCGTTAATATTCAATTACGCCGTCTCCGAATAAGAGTTAATTTCATTTCTCATTAGCGAGAACCTAATTAGCTAATTAGCTTCCACGCTGAAGAAGGAAGTTTCAGTCGAGCCTTAACGCGAGTGTCTCTGACCCGGGTTTTTGCGAAGACTTGCGGATCCCTGAAGCTGGAAACCCAGAATTACTCGCGGCGTAGACGAGAAAGATAATTACGGACTTCCAAAACGGAAAAGCCACCGCTTTCCATTTTCGGCCGCTGAAATTGCGACCAGGCTTCAGAGTTATTACAGCACGAAGTTCAATCACACAATGCAGAGAGAGGAAACCTGAATTTTCAGGCTCTTTTGGAAGCATGTTACGGGACTGTATATGAGGACACATCTCATCTCTCATGGCTGCGTCTCAAACTCTCCTCTTCTCTCTATGCTCTGTGGCTGGTGAATTCTGGATCCTGATTGGTCAGAAGGTTGATTATAGCATGGAAATTTATTAAGGGATGAATCGATATTACCCATACTGCGCTAAGCACAATTATGTCAGTATTAACGCTTAAAAATGCCAAGTTGTTGATTCAGAAATGTTCCAAAAGATGACAAAGTGTAAATTTAGCTACATTGTGTTTTGTTGTTTGAGTTATGTACCATGATCACTAGCTAACTGTTAATACGCTAGCTCCTGAATAGGCTAATCTTAGAGCTAGAACAATCTGTCTCAAACACAAAGTCCAAAAATCAAACATGATTAACGATTTGGTTCACAGGACAAAACAACGTCGTGCGTGTCCGATACGACGCTAACTCACTCCAGCTTCCTCTCAGAAAACAGTCTTAATGAAGAGCAGAGAAAGAAACATAGATCTTCCTGATAGGATTAAAGCACGACAATCACTAACAATTACGCCGGTCTAATTGAAAGCCTTCATCGAGACATCGCTGATTAGCCAATTAGACAGTCGTGAGCACAGAGGCACACGTTCCATTCAGAGGTGATACAAATCAATAGCGCACATTAGCCTAGCGATGTGCTGATAACAGATTATCTTGCCAGTACACACACACTTTAATGAGTTTATCAACTCATCAAACTGCCCAAGGTGATTATAGAAGATAGAGAGCGGTTTTGTGAGGCATCTCACACACACACACACACACACACACACACTGCTGTCACGCCAATGCTAGCAACACGACAAAGACGCTAACACTGTTACCTACGATAGATTCATATAGATCTTATATGTAATAGGAGACTAAACATTTATTTGGTCTATGTAGGCACGGTTCCTCTGAGGTTCCTCACTTCCTTTTTACAGCCAACAGATATCATCTTTGTGTACGTGTTACATCGGATCTTCATTTAAAATTTCCAGAAGTGAAAAGAAAATCTGCCGGTGCACAGACAGCTAATAGACTGTTTTCATTTCAGCCCACAAGCCAGCCATTACTGTTAGCTCTCGTCTCTGTGTTGATGGGTACTCAATATATTCGATTTTGTGGTTTGTGGTTAATGTGGTGGATGTAAAACTGATGAAAGAGTCTTGTGGGTAAAAAAAAAAAAACATTTGAAAGTCTGAATTTGGACCTTTAGACGAGGTCTGAAAAGCTCAAAACATCAGAAGGAGAATTCCTGCAGAAAACTAGCGAGAATATCATTCAAACATTAGGAATCGCTAATCCTGCTTGCTAGCCGCTAGTCTGTAGTAGGAAATACATAGTCATGGCAGTGGGAAAAAATTATTTTGTTTATTAAAATTTAATTATTTTATTTATAAAAATTGTTATGTTTGGTGGCCACTCTACATAATATAAAGCTAATATTAAAAATGTGTAGCTATTTAACAGAGAAAAAATGTATAATCGTTGATGGTGAATTTATGGAAGGAGTCTCCAGTGTCAGTGCTTTGTAAGAGTCAGAGGTAAAGACGTAACTTTTCCAACAGTTTCTCCGTAACATGACAAGCTGTGTATTATTGTTATTATTATTATTATTATTATTATTATTAGAGGCTGGTGAGGGAGCGACTCTTTACAGAGTAGCTAATATAACGTAAGTGAATGACTTGTTTCACGAACTTTTCACAACGTTCAACGTAACATATACATACAGCACACAAAGTATGTTACGATGTTCTTTAATAAAAAAAATTGTAATCGTTGGGAGATTGCTGTGGTATAAGAGTTGATTATTTTCCTATTACATCACATCCTGATGTGTTTAATCTCCTTAATTATTTGCACCGTTGTTTTTTTTTTTGTTTATGTCATAAACAGTGCAGTCTGAAAGCAGTATTTGAGCATATTAATATGTAGCTTTAACTCGGAAAAGACGACTAGTTAAGTACTTTTTTCGAACTACTGGTTGACTAGTTCAGTCTGTCAAGCTAGCAAGGGTATTTTTGTTTTCTAATCTAAGAAAACATTTGCGCTGAAGAAAACTTCGCCTGAGAAATGGGCTTCTTTATTGAGAAAGCAGCAGGAAGCATGACAGGTAAGTAATGTCGGATTTAGTCGTAGCCTCAAACTTTTGGAGGCTTCTGTATGCACACAGACTCATCTCCTCGATCCCTGGGGTCAGTTTCATAAATCCCCGTGCCCTGCTGCAGTGTTACTGTATGCAGACAGATGAAGAGCGATGAAACTCATATCTACAAATGCCACGAGAGCGCTTTAGCCGCATCCATTTACACGTTTGAATAATTCATACCTGAGTAAGATTGATTTTGCCTCGATCACATAATACTCACGGTAATCTTTGGCACGACTTGGCACTTTCCCGCTGGGAAACCTGCAGAATACGCGACATGGCTGAGTCAGAGAGAGCAAAAGCGTGTGTGTGTGTGTGTGTGTGTGTGTGTGTGTATATGTGTGTGTGTGCGCTGCAGGCTTTTCTGTATTAATGCCTTATTACAGATAATTCAGCACCATCAGAGGGGTTGGTGTCGCTCTGGAAAACATCAGCCTGTCACATTCAACCTCCTTCATGTTCAATTTACAGCAGCCTTCAACTGCTTACTCTTTTCCTGAACCTGGATTTAACTGGCTTTTTTAGCAGCCCTGGGATTTACAACCTTCCAGTTACCCAAAGTTTTAATCATATGCCTGCATTAATATAACAATTAACTTATAGACTGTAATTTATTTTTATTTTTGCTGTAATTGCTGCTTTTGCATAGCTCTCAGTTATCTACCTATTTATCTATCTATAATTGAATGCAAAATTGAATTTGGCAGGACTTTCATTAATGGCAACGTTCATAAGGCTACATAAAACCTACATAAGTCCTTTGTGGCAATTCACATAAATCTATGCACACATTTAAAAAGGCTGATTTCCAATTATTAGAGAATATTTTGTTGCACTTTACTTCAGGACGGTGTTTATAAAGCTACATGACAACTGAATTAGCCCTTTATGACAACTTTATAACCTAAACCTACATAAATATTTATAAAGGATCATTCCAACATATGTCAGCTGCTGTAAAGATGGCTTTTGTCAATTGCTATATCAGTATTTTGTATTATAATCAAAACAAACCACTTAGAAATTGAATTATAATCATTTCATTTTTAATAGTACAAAAGAAGAGGGCAGAGAAATTGATCATGCATTCCTTTAGGGAAGTGCTTATAAGGCTACATAAAACCTACACAAGCCCTTCATGGCAATTCACATAAATGTACATAAACATTTGATAAAAGGGTGATTTGATGATATTTGGTAACGCTTTACTTAAGGAGGGTGTTCATACTGTTTATTAGCCCTTTACGACAACTGTATCACCTAAACCTACATAAATATTTATAAAGCTTTATTCCAACAGGCATCAGCTGTTATAAAGACTGTTTTTGTCAAAAATATTAGAGACAGTTATAAAGGTAAAGAGTGAACAATTTATTACAGAATATTTGGTACAGTGTTCAAAGGACTGTGATACATGCATTAGACCTTTATGACAACTGATCTAAACCTACATAAATGTTTATAAAGCGTCATTCTAACATGCGTCAGCTGTTATAAAGACAATGTGGAGGTTGGAGAGAGTTATAATGGCAAAGAGTGAACATGTTGTTAGAGAATATTTGGTAGCACTTTACTTAAGTATAGTGTTCATAGAGCTACATAAAGCCTACACAAGCCCTTTATGGAAATTCAAGTACATCTACATAAACATTTAAAAATGGTGTCAGATGGCATAAAAATTACGGAGGTTGGAGACAAGAGTGCATTAGCCGTTTATGACAATCTTACGACTTAAAGCTACATAAATATTTAGAAAAGCTTATTCCAACAGGCATCAGTTGTTATAAAGATTCCATTTGTTAATTTTGATGTTTTATTGTAACGTAAAAATATTAGATATATTCAGTCATATTCAAGTTTTTTTTTTGTTTTTTTTTAATACAGCTGAAGGTTATTACAGACATTTTAGCACCAAAACTAAAAACTTCAGCTATATGAGAGAGAGCCGTGCTGTATCTTCAGGCCACAAGCACACACACACACACACACACACACACATTCAGCTCTGATATTAAGGCTAAACAGGTCATGTTCACATTATCAAAGGACACTGTGACTGATAAAGAGCGAAAGGCAGAGAAATGTAATTAAAACCACAGTCGGAATATATGGCTATAGATAAGCCAAAGAGGCTTCTGAGACTTTTTTTTTTAATGTCATTCTGTAATCAATACCCAAGGCCTCCCATTTAAAATTTCTCCTCGGCAGATAAACATGCTGTCTTGCAGCTCTGGGTTTGTTGAAATTAAATATAAAATATGAGTGAAAAAAACAGATCCTCCATGATGGATGGGTCAACATGTGGCCTGGGAATGAGAGAATCAATCAGGCTGATTATTTATTTAAAGAACGCACCCTTTCTGTCTCAGGCACGCTTACAGAGAAGAGCGATTTCACCAGCTGCACCAGCATCTGTCATTTTTAACAGCACCTATTTAAATATAGATAAGATGAATATGACTTATGATGGAAGTTTCTGTTGCGCTTTACTGTGAGATGCTATTTGAACATCATTAAGGAAAGTATATAATAATTAAGGCGGTTTACGAGAACCTATTTTTAAAGAATGTAGTGAAATATGTATAACACACAACTACATTGTGTTGCTTTGGTGTAAAAGGTGTGGATAAAATACTGAAAAAAGACTCCATCTGAATACAATTGACTATAATTGAGTGCTAACAGATTTAAAGGCATTGTAGAAGTACAGTGACAGTGGAAATGGGACAAAATCATCAAAAACATGAACATTTACCTCAGAAGTGTTGATAAATTACTAAAAAAAAATGACTTCATATGACTAAAATTACAGTTTAATTACACTTAGCCTTGACCTCTAACTAATCTAAAGGTACTGTGACAGTGGAAATGACACCGAATTGTTGAGAACATCAACATTTCTCTCAGATGTGTGGATAAATTGCCAGGAAAAGACTCCATGTGGCTATAATTACAATTTAATTACACTTAGCATCAAAGTAAAGGCACAGTGATTAGGAAAATGAAACAAAATTGTCAAGAATATAAACATTTATATCAGATGTGTTGATAAATTACCAAGAAAAAACTCCATGTAATTAATGGTATTATTTAATCACACTTAGCGTTTGGTATGACATCAATGTAAAGACACAATGGCAGTGGAAATGAGACAAAATTGTCCAGAACGTCAACTTTTACCTCAGATGTGTTGGTAAATTACTAAGAAACGACTTCATATGACTAGAATTACACATTAACTACACTTAGCAACGATATAGCATTGATGTAAAGGCAGAGTAAAAGTACTGTGGCAGTTGAAATGAGACAAAATTGTCCAGAACGTCAACATTTACCTCAGAAGCGTTGGTAAATTACTAAGAAAAGACTTCATATGACTAAAATTACACTTGAATAAATTATACTTAGCATAGACCGCTAAGCAAAGGTCCCCAAACTTCCATGGGTTTCTCTTTATTGTGAAATGCTAGCAAATTGTAAATCCAGAATTTGTGGAAAATAAAAATGCATTTTTACAAGATTCAAATCTAATTCTAATCCCAGTGGCATGAGTATTTTTCTATATACATTACACACACATACACACAATAATTAGCATGCATGTTGTCTCAAGAGTTTGATTATCGGATATAAATCACATAAATCACAGCACAGCACATTCTAGACATTAAAAATAAACACATCCATCTTTTGGCAGGCGAAATGGATTGTGTGTGTCAGTGCTGTTATTTTACCGTGATCTTACAAATGAATGTAAAATGTGGTTTGCCAGGTCCACACGAGCACTGTACACACGCGTGAATTAATCATGCTGCATTCAGTACCAGCTTTCCTCTCTGTAGTGCGTCGTATCAGGCATGTTAAATGCTTATGCACAAGATTCTGTGCCTCTTTTCAGAGCATGCACACCTCAGGAGAACACATTGAAAGCACATCATCGGTGATATAACCTGCTAAAGCTTTAAAAAGCTTTAAAAATAACCTCCCTGCTGCTTTTCAGCAGTTCTCCACACAAAATCATCGGGTGTTTTTTTTCCTTTTCATGTTTAAATTTTCTCGTTAACTTAAAAGCTTTCTTTCACTTACTTTTAACTCCTTCACTGAAAGAGGGAGCATCCAAGCATCAGCTTTCCTTCGTGTCTTTTTCCCAGCTACTCATGACCACTGCTTCTTTTTGTCTGCATTCTTGATAAAAAAAAAAAGTGTAATATTTTGTAAATATATAAATAGTTTGTGGTTCTGTGACTAAAAACTTCTTTCTATAATAATAATAATAAGTTATAATATAAGTATTAACCTTAAGAGCTAAATTCAGTGTTGCCAACTTAGTGATATTTTTGCTTTATTTTGATGTTTGAAGTTTTAGACCCCTTTAGCATCTTTATCTTAAAAAAGATGATGTTCCCAACAACCAATAACTAGTCACCATTTTTTCCAACAACCAATCACTGATCACTGTTATTCTCAATGACCAATCACTGATCACTGTTATTCTCAATGACCAATCACTGATCACCATTGTGTCCAAGAACCACGCTTCTGTCCAAGCCAAGCTGTAAACGTAGCAGATGAGTGCTTGGTCAGCTTATCCTTCAAACTGTCAGCACCTTTTTTTTTTTTACAGGACAGCACATGCTACTGGTACATCACTCCAACACTAAAAAATTCCCAGTTAAGATTAACTTTAAGTACAATCCTGTCAAAGATTTCATTCCTCCTGATTCTGTTCCGTTTTAAATGCAAGCAGCATCATGGTGGGAGAAATTAGGGCTTGAAATGTCACCGGGTTAAAGGAAGCATTATCCAATGTTCTCCTGCACTCTGACAGCTTGAGAACAACAGGTGTGAGAGTTCAGCACCGGAAAATACAGTAATAAAAGAGCGAGTCCACAGTAGTGCTGACTGATGGAACTGTGAAGAGAAACGGAACAGCGTGCATTTGAATAGCGAAGCTCGGAGAAGGACGCTTAGTCCGTCTGTCAGGTAATTTAATAAAGTCTTTTAGTGCTATATATAAATGTCTAAATTATATATTTTTTAATTATCTTACATTTACTAGGTTAACAATGTTAGCATATTCCTCCATCTTTTTGCTTCATTTTTTTCCCCCCATGTAAACAAATGGAAATCGCCTGATTTTATTTGGTAGAAAACAAAAAGCGGTTCATGGATTCATAATTTTGCAAACCTTTTAATATTTTGAGCATTGCAATAAAAATGAAAGCATGACGTTAGCGTTTGAATCAGACATTCAACATGGAATGAACTATAAATAAATCAGATTTCATTCATTAAACATTACACTATCAAAAGAACAATAACAATTGCTAAATTGTACTAGCTAGGCTAGGTCTCGACAGCTAACGTTATACACATGAGATAAGGAAGTGTTTGTGAATGTGAGGAAACTACAAAGTTGTGCATGCTCTCTTTAACTCTATTTGTTTTTATATGAAAGTTAAAAGCACTTTCTTTCTGTCTTCCTTCCTTTTTAATCTTGTATCCAGGCCACATTTATTCCCAGCACGCCAGGCAAAATCAGATACGACAAAATACTATGCCGATAATTTTAATTAAGATTTTTGAAGTGTGCACTTTTGCACAATGATGGCCAAAGGTGTTTCATTCATGTGTTTTTCTGGTTGTTTATTCATCCACTTGTGGTTTTAGAGAGAGCGCTCAGTCGCTCTTATGGTCCACGTCCTTGAGTCCTGTTTCATCGAGGCTGCGTTTTGGCGATAAAATGTTTACAGGAAAATGAAAATGAAAGGATTGTAGCAGAATGCTGAGGATCTCTCGAGCCTCCCAACAACACCAACTCAATTTAAATAAGGCTTTAGAGATGTCGCTCATACATTTATTGAAGTTGCGTTTTGAGGGCCATCCAGCTTATGGTTCGAGAGCTGTTCTTATTTGAATTTCAATAGAGGTCCTGTAAAAAGTCCTGACTAAAAAGCACTGGACAACCGGGATAACAAAAATTTGCACTCTTATAGGAAGACAGTCTTGAAACTGCAAATTTAAGGCCAGACCTGGTCTAAAGAGGACTGCCATGCAAGATAAATTGATAACCAGTAAGACTAGAGCTAAAGGGGGAGTCATCAGTATATACAGAGGAATTTAAATAGAAAAGTAGCTGGACCACAGAGATGTGTAACAACTCAAAACATGGACGTACGAGAACCCAGGATACAGCAAAGACCTTCATACAGGAACAACTCTCATGAAATAACTAGGACGGCGAGAAAAATGAGAGAGAGGGGATTCGTGACACATGGTGGAGTGAATGTAGAGTTAAAAGTTAGGACTTTGATCCCTTAAAATCATTTGAAGAACCCTTTCTGGAGTGTAGAACGATGCACGCAGATGTTAGATTACTATAAACATGCATCTGAATATTTTTGTTAATAAAGACACAAAAGGTTTGAAATAAGAAGTTACAAGTCTTCTGAAAATACCAACATTCCCAGTTGTCATGAAGGCAGCATCAGGCTGTAGAACTCTCCTTTAACATCACTAGAGCAGTGCTTCTCACTCGGTATTTCCCCCTTTAGCACACCTGATTTAGCACATTAGCTCATTAACACAACTGGTGAGGTTAAAATGGGGATGTTAGAAAGTGCAGGAGGATTAAAAAAAAAAAAACACTCCCTAACACACACTGCATCATCCAGAGCTAATATTCATGTGTCTTCTGTGTTCACAAGCAGTGAATAACCAGATCTGAGAAATCCTATTGCTTTAACCCCTGAATGAGGTCTAAATTCCTCAAAAAAAAAACAAAAAAAAAACACGCACACATTTAAAACCCAT
This sequence comes from Pangasius sanitwongsei, assembly GCA_037576675.1. Classification (NCBI taxonomy): domain Eukaryota; kingdom Metazoa; phylum Chordata; class Actinopteri; order Siluriformes; family Pangasiidae; genus Pangasius; species Pangasius sanitwongsei. The sequence continues at coordinate 13,124,901 of CM075030.1, read as the reverse complement.
CAAAAGCATAAACTGGGCTTTTTTTCTTGCCATATCTCTGTAAACAAGCAATCCAGATCAAATATTCTCTCCTCGCTTTTCTTCTCCCCTCCTCTGTGTTTTCAGCGCTCCTCTCGACTGCAGAGGACAAAAACACAGATAAGCAGCCTCTTTCATAAATCAAAAGCTCAAAACATTTACACACAGAAACAAACTTATTCATCGGTGTGTGTGTGTGTGTGAGCGTGTAGTAGCAGGTCTTCTTCCAGCAGTGTGAAGTGATGCGTTATGAGCACATTATTCATGGTTTCATTACAAAGCCGAACCCAAACTGATGAGAGTAATTAATCTGGCGTGTCTGTGTGTGTGCTTCTCTTCGTTAGCAGCACTGACTAATTCTATCCTTTGCTGCTAAAAAAATGAACACAGAGAGGCAATTAGAGATAGACGTCTAAAAAGTGGAGGATTAAAAAAAAGTGTTTAAAAGTTCTACTAGTTCTGCAGGCTGCCGGTAAATCCTTTCTCTGAAGTGTTCTGGGTGAGACGTCCTCTGATTGGTCCTTCTTTTGATTGTTCTGGGTGAGATGGCCCCTGATTGGTCCTTTCTCTGGAGTGTTTTGTGTGAGATGGTACCTGATTGGTCATTTCATTGGCGTGTTCTGGGTGAGATGGCCTCTGATTGGTCCTTTCTCTGGAGTGTTCTGTGTGAGATGGTACCTGATTGGTCCTTTCTCTGGAGTGCTCTGTGTGAGATTGGTCGTTTCTCTGGAGTGTTCTGGGTGAGATGGTACCCGATTGGTCCTTTCTCTGGAGTGCTCTGTGTGAGATTGGTCGTTTCTCTGGAGTGTTCTGGGTGAGATGGTCCCTGATTGGTCCTAATCTAGAGTGCCCTGGGTAGGCTGTTCTGGGTAAAATGGTGGCTAGTTGGCCCTTGCTCTGGATTGTTAAGCTCAGATGAGCTGTAACTGGTATTAAGATTATTCATCTTTCCTATGAAGTGCTTGGAATCAGGTGGCCACATATTGGTACTTTCTCTGGAGCACTCTGAATGAGATGCCCCCTGATTGGTCTTTCTTCTGGGTTGTGTTTGAGGTCTAATGATTAGATTAGATCTTTTCCTCTGCAGTATAGAGGTCACATGGGTTGGGACTGGTCTTTCCTCTGGACTGTTTGGTGTCAGATGGTCACTGATTGGTCCTATCTCTGAGGTGTCTGTAGTGTTGGGATCAAGTGGACTGTGATAGGTCCTTCCTCTTGAGTCTGTGCTGTCAGAGAGGTTATAATTGGTCTGTCGACTGGAGTGTTTGGAGTCAGAAATGTCGTGACTGGTCCTTGCTCTGAAAGGACTGCTTTCTGTTTCTCTCACTCTCTGTTTGTGTGCTGTGTGTATTCAGATATTCACACACTTTGCCAGTGTCTTGCCCTCTGTGTATGTGTATGAAACATCTCTCTCTCTCTCTCTGTGCCTGTGTTTGTTATTCTGAACACAAGCTTCATTCCATTAAAGCAAGTGTCAATGCTGCTTTAGCAGAATCTTGTCCTAGACAACTGGCCATCACCTTTACACACTTACACTCCTCCCTCACACTTGTCTTCCTATCCACCTCTATCACTCTCTTGACTCTCTTTTCACACAAACAGAGCTGTTAGATGATGCTTGACCTTGATTAGGTCAATGGCTACATAAGCCCAGACTACACTCTCAGAAAAAAGGTGAAATCTTAAGTAGAGATAACATTTTTTCTGGGTTTTTTTTTTAGTGACACTTCATTCAGTTAAGTGATTCATGTGCATATTGATCATGTCACCATCGAAAACAGACAGCACATTGCCTGAGAGATGTTAAATAGATAATGTTTAATATTTTATGTTATTTTATAATTCAATTCAATTCAATTTTATTTGTATAGCGCTTTTAACATTGTTTTAACATGGTCACAAAGCAGCTTTACAGAAATAAATGGATTCACAAAAAAAATAATAAAATGCTTGTATATCAGTGTTTGGAAGAATTATTTTCACACCCAGCCCAACATACACTGCTAACCAAAAAAGCCTCAGGACTCACTGAACTCACTGACTCAAACACTGATTCGCTGAAAAAGAGGAACGAATCACGGTCATGACCGAAAGATTCACTGACTCAAACACTGATTCACTGAACGCACTGATTCGCTTGGTGGTTAGCATGTTTGCCTCATACCTCTGGGGTTGGGGGTTCAAATCCTGCCCCTGCCCTGTGTGCGCAGAGTTTGCATGTTCTCCCTGTGCTTCGGGGGGTTTCCTCTGGGTACTCTGGTTTCCTCCTCCAGTCCAAAGACATGTGTTTGTAGGCTGATGGGTTGGCAACCCTGTCCAAGGTGTCCCCTGCCTTGTGCCTTCAGAGTCCCCTGGGATCGGCTCCAGGCTCCCCCATGACCCTGTGCAGGATAAGTGGTATAGAAAATGGATGGATGGATGGATGGATGAATGAAAAAAGGATTAGATCATGTGTTTTTCTGTTTTTTAAGCAGATAAAATAAGATTTTTCATAGAAGATTATTTAGCCCAAAAGGCACTGATCTGGAACATGTACCTGGGGGGGAAAAAAAGAAAGAAAATCCATTAAAATCAAGGCCACTGTGTCCACTTTGTGTTATGTGTGGCTCAAAGCTGTGTATGTGTGTGTGTGTGTGTGTGTGTGTGTGTGCTCATGTATGCAAGTGCTGAGCACCAAAACTCCCTCTGACTCCAGAGATTGGAAGAGCTTACCTTTATCACAACTTCAACATTTTTTTGTATCTCTGTGTGTGTGTGTGTGTGTGTGAGAGAGAGAGAGTGAGTGTGTGTGACATCGTTCCAAAGCAGATGGCTCACTGCATAATTCATAGTAAACCTCTACGGCCAGCGCAAGGTCAGAGGATTTCGGTTTTCAGCTCATTTCATGAGGTTTTTGAATGAATAAGCAGGAATCGGGGACTGAACAAAGTCACTCATGGTTATTCATGATATTTAAACTGTCCATCTATTCATCTGTCAGTCGATCCATCTACAAGTCCATCCTTATAGTCCTTTATTCTGGCACAGACTAAACAAATCGAATATAAAATCCAGCCGAGTCGAAGATAAAAAATTCCAAGAAATGAAGCTATAGATACTGCCATTCGTTTTAGCTCATTTCAGCTGTGTGACCTTTGAGGACCTTTTGCCATTTCAGGAATGTCACACCTTGGGAATAAAGCACACACTGCCTTTTGTAAAAAAAAAAAAAAAAAAAAAAAAAAAAAAAAAAAAAAAAAAGAATATCTGCGAGGATGAGAAAGAATGAGAAATTTTTCATCCTTGGCCCTTTGTTAAACATCTTTTTATTTATTTAATTTTAATTCACAGTTCGGTAATAAATTATGGGTTTCAGTTCGATCGTGAGCTCAGGTTACGGTCTGTGTGGATTTTCATGTTCTTCTTGTGTCTGTCTGGGTTTCCTCTGGGTTCTCCGGTTTCCTCCCACGCCTAAGTGTCATTGAGTGTGTGAATGAGTATAATCACGCAATACATAATTCACTAATTAAAATTTGCTTCTATATATTAACATATGTACATATTTGTAACTATGAGTAAATTTGGACCTGATGACATACTTCCACTCTGAACTTAAAGGTCTAAATATAGATGAACACTGAAGAAATTTAGTTTTCTGTAAGGAGAAGTTTATTTTATTTTTACATTTATGGAAGGAGTCTCCAGTGTCAGGAGGGGGCCTGATTTTGCAGATTTCTCAGTAACATGACAAGCTGTGTGTTTTTTTTGTCTCTTATTCAAGAGAGAGAAAATAGTGAGAGGCTAACTAAATGTAACTATAAACGGATAACAATTCTTGTGTTATGCTTTAATCAATTTAAAAAATGTATTTTTTTTATGTATATAAATTGTAAAGGTACAAGATGAATAAAACACTTGATGTAGTAACAGTAATGTGGCTTCATTACCCCACACCTTATTGATTATTTTCCTATAACGGCATGCTCCAGTAAACTCGAGTCGGAGTAGTAGTCAAGGTAAGAACAACGGTAATGTGAGGGAAAGTGTGTCAGAGCTGCTGCAGGACAAATGCAAAGAGAAAACCATTCGTCTGGCAGAAATTATAACTGGATCTTAATTATACTCCCTGCATATACTCTATATATATATCATATGGAACATAACTACATCTCCATATGTGCATCTGTACCACATATTGAGTGAGTGTGTAACATATGGGTTCTCTTACTGTTCTTAATGCACCTGTCTCCTACAGGTTTGGTATTCACATCACATCAGCCAGCAGTCACACTGACCCAGGATCAGTTTCTGTACAGCAGCAATCAAAGCCACCAGAGTGTGCAGTATACCCTGACACACACACACACACACACACACACTCTCACAGGTTCTGGTGTGTATAGAAATCCACTGTTTTAAGACAGTGCAGAGTACACCGTCTACAAATCGCATTGCACATGTGATGGGAAGTAGCATGAAATATTAAAATGATCCGGTCACAATCCCACTTCTGACACCAGACATGACCCGGGACCAGGACAAGCAAGACCTCATCTCTTGTACGGTTTACAACCTGCCTTAGAGGTTCTTTGGTTGTGTCTCTGGGAGTTCTTCCAAATCAAAAAAAAAAAAAATCAAAAAGAAATCAAAAATCTTCCAAAATTTGTCACGTGCATAACCATACACAGTATGACTTGCAGTGAAATGCTTTTTACAACTGTTCCAACATAGAAAATATAGAAAAATATTAAATAAAGAAAGAAAATATATACATAAAAAAGAATAAATATATAAAGAAAAATATATACATGAAAATATTTATGAAGGGATTAAAAAAAAGTGTATAGGAATATGTATATAGATATATAGATACAAGCTGAACCACTGAATAACCTTATATATATATATATATATATATATATATATATATATAAAAAAACACATCCTGGGAAAAGCGCTATCTACCCTCTTCCGCATACATGAGCTCACAGACACCCATGATTGGCTAGTGTCACTCTGATTGACAGGAGAGAGAGAGTATGCCCCTCCCACCCAGAGAGCACGGCTCTTGGAGTTGTTCTCTTGTTGGTACTTGTTCTCTTGGAGCCACAGACGGCTGCAATCTACTGATGATAGGGTGAATGCTTTTCTGTTGCACCAGTCCAGAAAACAACACAAATACATTTATTGAGTGTGGATTTACAAGTCATGAATTATAAATCTACAGCAAAAGTTGTATAGGTGGTCAAGGCTTGGGGTTGTGGAAAATTCGTAATGTCCATTTGGGGTTGTTTGGGAACCCATGCTTTATTCAGTTGTTTCTCTGAGGGAATCCCATAAAGAAACCTACAACACAGTGTTTTCCAATGAGAGAGGTTTCCAAATCCCTTTTTTGAATCCTTAATTATACAACACATCCTTAGAGAACCCTTGAAGAACCCTTTTGTCACACCTGCCAGGGACAGTTCACCTCCACACCTGCAGAAGGCCCAGTCCCCTGAATAACTAGGACATTCCCGGCATTACCTCAGCACTTCCTGTTCACAGACAATATAGCACACGTAATCATGCACACGCTGCGAAGTCTTACCATTGCCATTGTTTTGTGCAACTCCTGAGCCCTTGTATTGTGTTTGCTATTCTGACGCTTGCTTTGATCTTTCAGCTTCTCTTTGGATTTACACTTTGATCTTTTGGATACTGTTGTGCTTGACCTTAGCCTGATTCACCTCAGATTTCTGGATCGTGGATTTGGAATGGTCATTAAACCTCTTGCACACAACATCACCGAATCCTGTCTGTTACACCTTTTTCCTAAGAATATATGCAGATAATTGTCAGTAAACTACACGTTTAAAAAAAAACAAAGAACCCTTTAAGCATTCTTCCATTGTACCTCAGGGTAAAAGCCATAAAGGTTCTGTGTAAAGCCCTAAAACAAAGTGTTTCCAAGTAGAACCCCTTCCAGAAGCCGAGACCCCGTTATTATCTGGCGAACCCATGATCCCTTTATTAAGAAGAGTCTACTGTATGTATTAGCAGATATTTTCTTCTTAATACTTAGAATCTGTCTTGGTTCTCTGCAGATGAGAACCGAAATTGGACAAGTTTGATGCTCTCTCTCTCTCTCTCTCTCTCATCTAAAGACAGGAATCAGAGAATACTAATGTACAAAGACACAATTAATGCACAGTTCATTACACACACACACATGCGCACACACACACAGACACACACACGTTGTTAAGTTCTTGGTAGAAGAAGAAACTCAATTTCGGTTCTTGGGTGTGTGTTGAGGTCAGGTCTATTTTAAGAGCAGGCAGACAGACTGCCGGAGCCGGCCAAGGAAATGATGGGCAACGCAGGAGCACACACACACACACACACACACACACACACACACACACACGCACACACACACACGCAAATCATAGCAGTGCGGGGTTTCTGACCTGGATACACACAGAGAAACCCCCAGAGTCACAGTGGCTGGCTGTGTGTATGTGTGTGTGTGTGTGTGTGTGTGTGTGTGTGTGTGTTAAACTATGTCAAGGAAATGGAATGATATTATTAGCGCATCTGTCTCTATTTTTCTAACAGGATCCTTTTGGTATTGGCTGATGTACAATATAAATGGCATTTAGGAATAAAGATTGATTCTGCACACATGAGATCATCAAATGCCAGCCTGTAGGAGATTTTTTTTTTTTGTCTCAATCCATCCTGCAACACATTTTACAGTCATATTAAAATGGAGCTACTATTTATAATTTAATAATGAAAAATATTAAAGTTATATTTAATATTTAAATTTTTACCAAAATTGTTAATTTTATTGTCTTGAGCAAGTTGGCACAAACTTTCATTTGGGATTAATGAAGTTTTTTAAAAAAAAAATCTTTTAATGGAATTTGTCAATAATGGCATTTAATTAAATTTAGCCAATTACGCTCTAATTTACGGAGGATATTAAATTATACAATTGAAATATGAACAGTTTAATCAAATTTAACCAAACGTAGTGGCTTCATTATTAAATGACAGTAACAAAAATAGTAAAATTGTGAAAATCTAGATATTAGGAGTAAAAAATTTAAATATCCAATCAAAAGTTGCTGAACATGTTAGATGTTCTCTGATAATGTCCACAAAACAATATGACCAGCAAACATTTGCACCGAACTGTATGTCCATGACCACTTCCTGTCCTGTCAGGGGACCAAATACAAAGTCTGTCCTGTATAAAGAAAATGCATTAACATGATAGTGTGTTAGTGCAGGTAGGTTTCTTCACAACTGCAGTGAAATGTTATAGGCAGTGAAAGGTCCTTACATGTCATATAAATGAATTTGGTCCTCACAAGTGCAGTACCTGACAATGTGTGAATATGAGAGCAATGAAGGTCAATAGACAGAGGTTGTGTTGAGAGGTTGTTGACAGGTGTGTGTGTGTGTGTGTGTGTGTGCGCGCGCGAGTGCGCACGTGTGTGTGGGTGGGTGGATGAAAAGTGTTACCTCACATTGTCATTATTGATCTACATCTCTCTATTTCTGATGCAATGACTGTGAGAACACAAAGAAGTCAGCTTGTTCTGAGAAAGTGCTACTGTATTTCAGATAAGAGGTGAAGCCCCATGTTTATCTTGCTATATTTTTTTAAAAACTCAGAGAATGTAAATTTCTGCAATATTCAAACCAGCCTGTCTGCCACCAATAACCGTGCCATGGTCAAAGTCACTGAGATCACGTTTCTGATGTTTGATGTGAACATTAACTGAAGCTCTTGACCTGTATCTGCATGATTTTATGAATTGCTCCGCTGACACATGAATGGCTGATTGGATAATTGCACAAATGATCAGCGCTACAGGTATTCCAGTGAGTATATATTGAAGCTAAATTAGCATGCTGGTGAAGACTGCGTTATATCCTGTGGGAAAAGAATTTTTGTGTTTTTTCTTCAGTATAAAGACACTCCATGATCTCGCCTGATCTCGAGATCTCTCTGATCTCGCCTTCAGTTACTGCACGCAACCTCGGGGTAACCATGGACAATCAGCTGTCCTTCTGCTCTCACATTGCTAATCTGACACACACATGCTGATTTCTCCTTTATAACATCAGAAGAATTTGTCCTTTTCTCTCCACACAGGCCAACCGGGTGCTTGTTCAGTCCCTTGTCATTTCGAGACTGGACTACTGCAACTCGCTCCTGGCAGGTCTGCCCCTGAGCGCCATTCGTCCTCTGCAACTGATCCAGAATGCAGCTGCACAACTGGTTTTCAACCTTCCTAAGTTCTCCCACACCACCCCATTGCTACGCTCCCTCCACTGGCTTCCTGTAGCTGCCCACATCAGATTTAAAACACTGATGCTCGCCTACAAAGCCAAAAACAGACCAGCACCCACTTATCTCAAAGCACTTATCACATCCTGCACGGCACCACGCTCCCTCCGATCCTCTAGCACGGCTCGACTGATCCCACCATCTCTCAGGGTACAAGGAAGACCTGCATCAAGACTCTTCTCTGTTCTGGCATGTCGGTGGTGGAATGAACGCCCCCTGATGGTGTTCGTAGTCCGTGACCTAGTGAACCAGTATCAGAGTGTATTTATTGACAGAGACTTCGAAGCACTTCTGTAAGTCGCTCTGGATAAGGCCGTCTGCCAAATGCCATAAACATAAATGTAACGTAAATGTCCACGAAGCACTCACTCTTTTCTATCAGAAACCAAACCGAATTGAAGCCTGTGTTTAAAATGCAGAACAATAAAAAAGTTTAAAAGGACATGTTAGAGAACCAACACTTCTGGGGGTAAGTTACTGAGTTTCTAGCACAGGTACACAAGACCATAACAACGTGCATGGCCACGCCCTGTAGAACAAGTCGTTATAATAACGTGCATTAAAATCAATTAACGTAATGTAGACATCGCTTATATCATGCAAATTGATATAAGACTTACTTCTGCAACATTACAACAAACACGTGACTGGTAATCGAATCTGGTCCAAATAGTACAAAAGGCGCACAAAAGACAGAAAGTAAATGTGATCAGAACCAGAATTTCTTGTCAGTCATTTACTAATCTCCAGATTTAGTCCAAAAGTTTAGCGGTGAATTTCAACTTGAGGCCTTAAACTCCTGAACGTGACTTTGTAACCTTTTGCTAAGAGGGTCAGCATGTCGAAGGGTTAGTTCCAGAGGCTTTGAAGTGTCCAGTCCTTACCCATTACTACTTTTCCTGCAAGCTGGTGAGAAAGTCAGTATTTCGCTATGTTTCTGCAGTGATGGTATTGATTTGACCTGGAGCGATTGAGTCCAGTATGCGAATAATGTCTCTAGTCTTTTATTTCCTAAATTACACCCTCGGGCTACATTCCAATACTTTTTTAACACACCCCCGTGGACTTCCCCTCATGACTCAAGAGTGTGTGTAAACTGTCATACAGTAGTGCTGGAGGGAAACACAGCGGGGAACAGATTTATCTTTCGGAAATTGCATGAGCTTGGCAGCAAGAACATTGTAGTGACTGTTTGTGTTGAACATTGTGTGGCGTCATATCTGCCTGCTAATCAGCTAGAATGCTAACGGGCTAGCTTCCTAAATAGCTCTCAGAACGAATTATTGTAAAGTTTATGCAAATGTTATGCCGAAATGTATCCCTACATTTATGCACTAGCTAATAGCATAGAGTAAGCAGGCTATTGATGGGAAGGGGAGGAGCTAAATGGCAGGACATTTGCATAAATATTTGCATATTAATGAATATTGATAATTCATTGCATTCTTTATTAAGGTAAAGGTTTTATAGATATTCCAAGGCCATTTTACTAGTAACTAATAAATATATATATATATATATATATATATATTAATCTATTTATTATTAAACAGATTGTTTTAATGGTTTAAAAGTACATCATGGCGTTAAGAATTGAACCCAAGGGAAAGTCACCAAGGGAAAGTTTATAATGTTATTAGAACAAGGCCGGTGCTCTGCTGCAATTGACTAACACATTGTCTAGAGAATATCAGCTCTTTCAGTCCACTGCATTTTATTGATAGATCCAGATGTGTGTGTGTGTGTGTGTGTGTGTGTGTGTGTGTGTGTGTGTGTGTGCGCGCGCATGTGTGTGGCCTGTCAAACCAAATGGAAAAACCACACTACATTTGTGCTCAGTTGCTTAGTTTGCTTTTCTGCACCATTACCCTTTGACCAATAGAGTCAGATTCAGATGAAGGACAGTTGGCTGAGCATGCGTGTGTGTGTGTGTGTGTGTGTGTGTGGGTGTGTGTGTGTGTGTGTGTGTGTGTGTGTGTGTACAAAGTGAGAGAGCATGCTCATAACTGCTTCTAACACTCCTGGTTGAGAAACGTGCTGCAGAGACAAATTCTTGATGTCTATTGACTGTGTGTGACTGTGTGTGTGTGTGTGTGTGTGTGTGTGTGTGTGTGTGTGTGCGCGCGCGCAGGTTTGGGTTTAAACCTTTTGTGTGGACCTAATGTCCCCCCAATGAAATTGTCTTCATAATGGAATTCATGAGTTCTTCCTTGTGTGGACATCTGGCTACCCCACCTACAGAAACCATTCGGGGTTTTTTTTGTCATTTGTTTGTTTTTGTTATTTGATTTTTATCTGAAAAACGAAAACAGCCAAAATATTTTGGCCTCAGTCAGATTGTCCTTGGAGTATGTCTATAGTCGGCTCTAAGAGTGTCCTCAGAGTGTGCCCTCTATCAGAGTGCCCTTTGAATGTGTCCTAAAGGAAGAGTGTCCTCAGAGTATGTTCTACATGTCCTCAGAGTATGTTCTAAGGAAGCATGCCTTCAGAATGTGTCCTCCATCAGAATGTGTCCTCTGAGTGTTTTCTAATTAAGTGTCTACCAGGGTGTGGTAAAAGGAAGTGTCCTCAGAGTGTGTCCTCAGTGTAAATTTTAAAGAAGAGTGTCCTCAGAGTGTGTCCTCCAGAAGAGTGTCCTCAGAGTGTGTCCTCCAGAAGAGTGTCCTCAGAATATGTTCTAAGGAAGAGTGTCTTCAGAGTATGTTCTAAGAGGGCAGAGTGTGCCCTCTATCAGAGTGTCCTCAGAGTGTTTTCTAATTAAGTGTCATCAGGGTGTGGTCTAAGGAAGTGTCCTTAGAGTGTGTCCTCAGGAAGAGTGTCCTCAGAGTGTGTCCTCTGTGTAAGTTCTAAAGAAGAGTGTATTTTTAAAAAAAAAGAGTGTCCTCAGAGTGTGTCCTCCATCAGAATGTCCTCGGAGTATATTCTAATGTCCTCAGACAGTTTTTTTTACAGTACGTCCTCAGGAAGACTGTTCTCAGATCATGTACTCGTTGTATCCTTGGAATATGTCCTCCATTAGAGGATCCTCGCTCAGTGTCTTCAGAGTGTCTTTAAGCTTCGTCATTTTTTTTACACTGTCCTTGAAGATGTCCTCGGGCAGAGTGTCCTTGCATCATGTTTTAAGTGAAACACAGTGTCTTCAGTTTAAGTGTCAGTCTGAGGACTCATGATCTCAGCATTCACACACACACACACACACACACACACACAAATATACAATGTGTCTGACAATGGACATACACCAGCTTTCAAAGAATGTCCTCAGATGGAGATGTTAAAATTGGCTCAGCATTCCTTTACTAACTAACACACACACACACACACACACACACACACACACACACGTCCTTGAAGACCATCATTCTCAGCAAATATTTAAAAAAAAACAAAACAAAAAAAAAACTCAAATAGTGGGCATCTGAACTGTCTAAACACACACACACACACACACACACACACAGTCCCCAGTTATTATGCAGTCTGTCAATGTTATTTTGAGCACATGAGTACATAAACTGTCAAACACACACACACACACACTCACACACACACACACAAAACACTTAACAGATGGCACCTCCCCTGCGTCCTGCCTCCGCCTGCGTTCTGTGCGTTATTGTTGGACCTGGTACACACTGAGTCGCTCTTAAGTACAAGAGCAATCTATCACAAAACACACACACACACACACACACACACTTGCACATGTTCTCATTAGACACGCTTGATAGATGTCCTGATCACATTACACAGCAGATATATCTGAATTCACTTATTTATTTGTTAATCAAATTTTAAAGTGTGTGTGTGTGTGTGTTATTGTATTTTTCAATAGTTAAGAAATGGATGAAAAATGCACTATGTGTTTATTATATTATTTATCCATCCATCCATTCTTCTCCCCATTTTCTGTCCATTCTTCTGTTCATTTTCTATCCATCAATCCATCCATTGTTCTATGCATCCATCCATCCATCCATCCATCCATCCATCCTTTCATCCATCCATTATCCCTTTATGGGTCCATCAGCCCATGCTAGGCATCATTCATCATTACATTCTTTCCATCCATCTTTCCATCCATTTATCTATCATGTCTCAATTCATTGCTTCTTGAGCCATTCACTCTTTTTTTCCAAATATCTGTCCATCTATCCTTCTATCCATTCATCGCTACATTCTGTCATCTGTCTATCCATCACCTATTCACCCATCCTTCCATAAATCCATAAATCCAGCCATAACCTATTTATCCATTCATCCATTCATCACCTGTTTATCCATCTATCCATCAACACTTTTTCATCCATCTGTGCATCCATCCATCTAGCGATCATCTATTTATTCACCCATCCTTCTATCCGTCCATCTTTCTATCCATCTCTCTATCTGTCTGGAAGCACATACATTGCAGAATGACTATTTGTTGCTAAATGAAGCCTTTCTGTCTAAATTAATAAATGGAGCAGCATATGGTTCAGTAATGAGGATACACATTCTCTCTCTCTCTCTCTCTCTTTCTCTCCTCCATTAGACTGACAAGCCAAACTCATGCCAGAATCTCTGCCCCAAACATGTGTGTGTGTGTGTGTGTGTGTGTGTGTGTTTTGGAGCCCATCCCTCTATCCATTCCCAAACAGATGCTCTGGAACGAACGAGGAAATAAAAGCAGGAAAAAACAAGTGTATGTTCAGTACCAAGCGCTTTCCTGTGCCAATGCCATGCAAGCCAGTCAGTGAGACCACAAACACACACAGAGAGAAAGAGAGAGAGAGAGAGAGAGAGAGAGCACACAAATGGGCCATTACACACATGCATCTGACTCCTGTAGTCATCAACACTCAGAAAGCAGAATCTAATTATCAACATGATCATCAGTTTCTCCATCCATCCATCCATTTAGGCACCTATCCATATTTATATCCTTCCATCCAACCCTTCATTCTTCTCCTGATCTTTCTATCCATCCATTTCTCCTCATCTTTTTATCCATCTGTCCATGCATCCATTAACTCTCACAGCTATCATCTATTTATACATCCATCCATCCATCCATCCATCCGGCTACCACCTATTAATTCATCCATCAATTCAGCCAGCCATGTATCACCTATTTATTCATCCCTCCATCACTTATTTATTCATCCCTTCATCCATCCATCAATTTATTGACTATTTATTCATCCTTTCATCATCCATCTATCCATCTCTCCTTATCTTTTTATCCATCTCTCAATGCATCCATTTATCCTTAGAGATATCATCTCTTCATCCATCCATTCATGTACGTATCCATAATTATATCTGCCCACTCTTCTTTTATCTTATTATCTATACACCCATGCATCTATTCTTCCATCTAGCTGTCCATCCATTCAACCAGCCAGTTATCACCTATTTATTTATCCATCCATCCTTCTATCCATTCCTCCATCCATTCATCTATATTCAGCCACCCATCCATCCCTCATTCCATTCATTCATCAAGCCATCAAGTATTTATTCACCATCCAGCTATTACTTATTTATTCATCCCTCCATCCAGCTATTACTTATTTATTCATCCCTCCATCAATCCATCCACTGAACCCTCTGAAAATAGATTTACACACGGAATCACCTGAAAGAATCTCACACACTTACTCAGTTATCCTGAATAAATAAGTGTGTAAATTGGAGAAGCTTGAAATCATCTCACATTCCTTAATTAAACGTCGGCTGCATTTAATTTGAGACAAAAATACCACAGTGGGCAGGCATAACTGCAACACACACACACACACACACACACCCTATTAAAAAAATTTAGCACCCTGAGGTGACAAATTAGGGTGTTAAAGCACTTTTTAATTCCCTCAGTGCACATTTTAGAAGCAAAGCTACATTTATTTAAATATACAGAAAATCTTGCAGTCATGAGTTTTGCCTCACACACACACACACACACACACACACAAAATAGGCCTCATTTATCAACCTGGATATGAGCGAAATTATTGCTGATTGTCGTTTATTAACATAATCACGCAAGTGAGAAGAAAATCAGCAAAACATTTGTAAATCTGCATGAATTTTTTGTTTGGTTTGGCCAAAAAAAAAAAAAATCTGAATTCACTTATTTGTTAATCAAATTTTAAAGTGTGTGTGTGTTATTGTATTTTTCAATAATGCATTTTTCATCCATTTCTTAACTGTGTGTTTATTCTATTTCTTACCTGCATGAATTTTTAGTTTGGTTTGTCCAAAAAATAATAATTACGCACAATTTACTAAAGAATTTATAAATGAAGCGCATTGTTCTAACATTCACACCCAATCCCATGATGCATTTGGCTAACATTGCTTATGAACAAATATCTCCATCCAAATATTTTGCACAATTTCGTACAGATTTTAAGAAGGTCAATAAAAAGTGACTAACCAAAACACACAATAGCGATGGAGAGACTGAACACAAACTTTTTTTTTTATCTTTTTTTTTTTTTAAATCACAACTTTAACACCTCAGCTGTGCATAATATTTTCGAAAAAAAAAAAAAAACATTTCGAGCATTTCTCACTGAGTATAGAAAAAAAAAAAAACTAGCAACGGCACAGAGATGGCGTGTGTATTTAATCAGGGCTGAGATTTTCTAGCGCAGAAAATCTACTTCACAAACAATAAAAGTCATAAAAGATTGCAGTTTCCGCTTCTGCCTATAACCGCAGCTGTCACGACGGAAAGGATTAAAAAAAGAAAAAAAAAGATGAATGCGAAAGAAAACTGCTGCTGGCGTTAATCTCATGACCACAGACGAACAGAAAACAGAAAATGTGTTGTGGTTTCATCCCGACTGGTTCAAACAGGCTTTCAGTTACCAAAAAAATAAGAAAAAGAAAAAAAGAAGAGGAAAAAACGACACGATGTAATCTGAGAGGTAAGATGTGTTTCAGTGTGTGACGTTTATCTTTCATGAGTTTTATCTGTTTAAAAAATGTCATAATGTGGTGATTTAGTGAAAACTGTTAACACGAAAGAAGCTAATTTATAATAATTTAATGTCATTTCACATCCTTGATATTCTTAAGCAACTTTTAATGTAACCTGATTCATTATTTGCACATTAATTTACTGTACTTAGCCATAATAAACATTTAAAAATATTTTATATTATTTAAAACACAATAATAATTATAATAATTGAAAAAAAAAGTCCACTTGCTATAGATTTTATTTTTTTTTTTTTTTGTCTTGTACCTGATAAAGTACTGACTACAAAAATTCAGTGCAACGGGAACCTTCAGTCATGTGATGAGAAGATAAGAAGGTCAGACAGTAACACACACACACACACACACACACACACACACACACACACACACACACTCCCCTTCTCCCACGGACATCGATGGAAAACCAAACTCTCCTTTATTTCTCTCTCGGAGTTTTTTTCAGTCAGTCAGCAAAAAATGATGGACAGATGGACCAAGTTTCAGCTTGTGTGTGGTCAATGACACACACACACACACACACACACACACAAAAGGTTTATTGTTGGAGCTTGAGTCATATGCTTTCCACAGGCTTATCTGTTTTGTCATCGCCATGCATTTTCTGTCCAAAAATAACGATGACACCACAGAACAAACATCGGAAAAAAGTCAAATGGAGGTCTTTCCAACAAGAGCGACGGAGACTATTAGCAGCGTTTCAGTCGACCATGTTGTCCGTTATTATCTGTGTTTACATTCGGTAATTAGTTTCTGCTCAAATTAACAAACCCTTGGTAATTTCCTCTCTTGGTATCAGACAGAAGGCAAGGGAAGAAAAAGCTTATAGGAAAAAGAAACTTTGGAGGGAAAAAAAAAAGGCTTGCTAAAAAGTTCTTTAGATGGTTAATACATCCAGCTTTCTTAAAGAGAAAACATTCTAGGGTTCTCCAAAGAACCTTTAAGGGTCTTCCACATTGACAACCCCAAAAGGTGGTAACTTTTTTACTGTAAGAATGTAGTCAATTGTCAGTAATCGGTTACACAATACATCAAGAGATACACTGTTGTACAATAGTATTAGAGTGGAAACCTCAGGCTATTGTGATTAACCACACCTCCTGTGCAAAAGGGGCGGAGCAATAATAGGCTAACCCAGTTTAAAATAGCTAATATGCCCATGCCAAAACGTTGTTACACTGCTAATTAGAAACATGCTAATTCAAACTGTAATTAGCAATTGCTTTTCCATTATGAGCATGAATAATTTGAGTATGATTTGACAAACAATGCATTAACGAAAAATTTTCGTACTAACGAAATACCGTAATAACGAAACAAAATGCAAAACCAGCAACAACGGGAAGAACGCAGGACTGTCTACAGCTTTAAGTCAAACATCGTCCTCTTCCGTCCTCTGAAACATGCGATGTTCCTTTCAAAATCCCGCCCCCACAGCGTTTGATTGACAGGCACACATTGTTGATGGTGAAAATATAAACGGGATTGCAAAGGCGTTTTCATTTTGGCCAATTTAAATATGGAATAATCCGACCAGTTTAAAAACATTAAAAATGAACTCTCAAATGGACTTTGCACTTTAATTTTGGCACCCACTGTACATCGCAGATACGTGTATGAATTAACATGATCTAATTAGCATTAAATAAAGTCTGGAAAAATGCTGCCTTAATATAACAAAAAAATAACAAATCAAATGCAGGTCCACAGGAATACTGCCAGTGGTTAAGAAGTGTGTGAATTATGCGATGGTTATTACATCAGATTATATCAGCGTATCATATAATTACAAAAATGGCTCAATTAGAAATCTTAGTCTGGAAGAAAACGCGTGTAGTTAAATAAATCTCTGAACAGCGAGCGTTTCGTGCAGCTACATTAAGAGTAAATTGCAGCTGACCCTCTCCTTTTAATAACGATAATTTATTGCTAATGATGACTTCAGTCATAGTAATTACGATAACAACTTTCCACTTAAAAAAAAAAAATCCACAATGAATTAGACAGTGAGTTTTTTTAAGGTTTCAGTAGATAATAGATTACACAGTGTGTAAGCTAGTTCATCAGTTCGCTATCCAGACTAGCCATTATCCACCGCTAATATTTACATTTTAACCCAGAAGGTGCTATTAGGGCAAATTCACAAAAGATATGTTGTATGAGAATTTATATTGACTATAAATATCATCTGTTTTTTGGGAATAATTAACCCGAGTGGATTTAATTTCAGACTGTGATATTATTTTCTCTACTCAATTTAATGGCTAGGATTAAGTTTCAGGAAATCAGTGCGTACCAGACGAGCTCAGACAAACGGCAAATCCGCCTAGTCTGTGTGTGCATCTATAGCTTTCTATCTGCCTGAATGTCTCTTTATTTTTCTGTGTTTTTATCCTCATAACTCGTTTGTTGTGTCTGAGCCAGTCTAATTCTCATCCTAAACATCTTTATGGGGGAAGCTTTGAAGATACATTAAGCTTTTCTCACACTTTGTAGTTCGCCTCAGTGAAGGTTAACTGAGGTACTAAAATCCTGAAATTCATGAGTTGTAAAACCCCAAAATCTCACTCGATCTCAATCTTTTAGTGTAAATATCCACCTCAAACCACATCCACATCTTCAGGGAGGTCACACAGACGTGCTGAACTTCATCATGTAGTTAATCACTAGAACGTTATGGGGGCAGCCATCTTGGACAACCAGAATCTTTCTCTTTAACCTGGCTAATCGACTTCATTTGTGGTAAGATCATTTTAAAATAGATGAAATTTACTTTTTTTTCCCACAAGCTTTTCCATTAACTAACACCTGAAATTAACTCAATTAGCACATTCCTTTTTTTTTTTTACACTTATTTTGACAGTTTTTAAAATAATTCCACTGAGGTAGTTAGCTAAATGGAAAATGGAGGACATAAAATGGGGAACGACTACTTTCACTGATCAAGTGGTTAACGTAATGAGACGAAATTGTCAAGAACGTCAACGTTTCTCTTAGACGTGTTGATCAATTGCTAAAAAAAAAAAAAATACTCCATTTGAGTGAAAATACGATACAGCTAGCTTGTAGCAGTTCACTTTTTTTTAGACCATGTAAAGGCTCAGCGACAGTGAGACAAAGCAGGAACAACATTTACCTCAGATGTCTTGCTAAATTGCTAATAAAAGACTCCATATGAGTGTAATTATGATTTAGCTAGCTAGCATGTAGCTGTTAAGTCGTTTGTACAGATAAAGTAAAGGTTCAATGACAGTGAAAGTGAGTTTTTTTTTTTGTAATTAAAACTTTCATTTTCTGAGCTCATCAACATCACTGACAACTGACAAGTAAAATGTAGCTGACAATTTGACACCACCACTTGCAAATGAACCTAAAAATAACAAATAACTCAACAGGAAACAAGGAAACAACTAGCATACATATATGGATGGAAAAAAAGAGAACCTTGTGCTATTTTGACAGGATTGCAGGTTGTACCGTTGCGTTCATTCTTTTGGCGGATGCTCAAGGATTGCGACAGCGTGAGCCCGGGGGATTTGACCTCTCAACCTTGCGATGTCTAGCATAAAACTTTTAATGAGTAATATGTCAAATATCAGAGCGATTAGTGTGTGTCTCGGGGCTGTGAAGCGCAATATGCAAAGAACACAAAAAATTTCAGCTTGCAGAATTCATGGTCCATCCGTATCTGTAAAAGTCTCCCTGTTAACTCTCCCAGGGAAATTCGGAATGATAAACGATTGACCTTTTTCCAAATGGCCACTGGGGAAAAAAGGGAATCCTGGAGATCTGTTTATAGTGCTGAGCAATTTGACCAGAGAAACTCTCTCAGGGACAAAGTCATCAGTCAGCAGGACTGCAGGTCCATTGGCATCCATTTTGAAGTCACAGGAGGATTATGATGTCTGCACACACACACACACACACACACACACACACACTCAGAGCAGTCTTCAGAGTTATTGACCTGTGTCACCAGGTGCTTCTTTTTCTTCTCTTTAGAGCAGATATGAATCCCACTACAAAACTAAAGTCAAATCGAATGTCTCTGTTAAATCGATTATGACATGAGACGAATCAGATTAAAAGTTTTAGAAATTAAAGAAGCCATTTGTGACTTTCAGGGCCATTTTCTGCCTGTGAAGCATATTTCGATCACATTGACAAGCCTTCATCCCTTTTCCCCTGCCCCATTTGGCCTCATGAGTCCCCTTTTAAGAAAAAACAGCCAAGTTTGAAGCAGTGATGCTCATTTCAGGGCCAGAAAAAATGCAGAAGCTTGTAACAAAAAAGTTAGCAAGACCTATTGAATGGTAACATTTTGATTTACAGTGTTTAATATACGATTAATCTAGGTTTTGACAATCTTAGCAATGTATGCGGTCAGTTTTTGAAATTTGCTTTGTTTAAAAGTCAGATTACAGAAATCTGTACAAATGTATCGTCATGCACCGATACACATTTCTAAATAATACATTTAAAGGTCAGTTAACATGAATACTGGTCTACATATTAATTTACACATTTTCACTTAAGAGCAGTTTTGCTAACATTTTGAAAATTGCCAATATATGCTATGTAAATGCCAGATTTTCACTTTTATTTCTGTTTTTTTTTTTTTATTATTTATTTTTAGCTTTAAATAATTAAACACAACTTTTGCTCCAACACGGTAACCCTAGCATGCTAAGGTTTTGCTTACGGCAGCCATTATTCTGTCCTCTCTTTGTAAATTGCTTTCAGGATCCTCTTTTGTGAGGTCTCACAATACATCCTCTATTATAAGAGCTCACCCTCGTTTAGCTAAATGTCACTAGTTTTTTTGATTAATGACATTAATCTGAGGTGATTAGCTGCAGGAGATTACATTCAATTAGACCTCATCAGGCCATAAAGCAAACTGATGACCTGCATGCACATGTGTAATGAGTCAAAGTGGCAGAGATAAAGTAGAAAACTAGGTGACAGATGCAAGCGTAAAGAAATCTGGAGCATCTTGGGCTGTGTTCCAATACTGCAGTACTTTTACCCCTAACTCATAGATGTTCCTGTCTTAAAGCTTGTTTGACTTAATTAGCTCAAGAAGGCAATGCTGTTTGGCGTCGCTTTTTTTTTTTTATTAGCAGTTGTTTATAAATTTGAATAGCAGCAATACAGTAATTAAAATAATGCCACCTAGGTGATTAGCAAGCTAATCTGGATGTTTATGGTTCACAGAAAATGGATGAAATTATGTCAAACATATTAGGATTACTTTTCAAGATGTTAAAGCATTAAATGCACATCAAATGGACATTAAATACCAGCTAGCTAATGACTAAGGCTAATCATTTATCAAGCTAGCATCATATAGACATAATGTAAAGGTTCAGTGACAGTGGAAATGAGACAAGGTTATTAAGAACATCAACATTTCCCTCAGACATGTTGGTTAATTACTAATAAAAACCTCCATATGAATGAAATTACAATTTAGCTAGCTAGCAAATAGCTCTTAAGTCTTTTATACAGGCAATGTAAAGGCTCAGTGACTGTAAAAATGAGACAAAAATGTTGGGAACAGCAACATTTACCTCAGATGTGTTGCTAAATTACTGAAAAAAAAAAAAAAAAAGACTCCATGCGAGTAAAATTATAATTTAGCTAGCTAGTGTGTAGCTGCTTAGTTTTTATATAAGAATGTAAAGGTTCAGTTACAATGGAGACAAAACTGTCAGGAACATCGCCAATTAAAAAAAAAAAAAAAAAAAAGACTTCTGATGTTATAAAGGAGAAATCGACACGAGCGCATCAGATTAGCAATGTGAGAGGAAAGGGAGAGTTGATGGTCCATGGTTACCTCAAGGTTACGTGCAGTGACCAAAGGTGAGATCAGAGAGCTGTCCAGGGAGATCGCAAGATCCTGACGTGGGGATGAATCACCTGGGATGAACAGCAGTTCAGTTTTTCGTGGATTAAGTTTCAGCTGATGAGCTGCCCTCCATGATGAGATGTCTGCCAGACATCATGCTGAGATCTGAGCAGAAACAAGAATGTCTAAGGGAGGGAAGGAGAGGATGAGTTGAGCGTCATCCGCATAGCAGTGGTATGAAAACCCAGGATGAGAGATCACCAAGAGATCGAGTATAGAGGGAAGAGTCCAAAATGAGTGAACTTCAGATTTAGCTTTCTATAGACAATCTAAAGGTTTAGTGACAGTAGAAATGTCACATAACTGCTAGGAACATCAAAATTTACCTCAGGTATGTTAGCAGATTAATAAAGAAAAACCTCTATTTGAGTGAAATTATGATGTAGGGCTAGCAGATAGCTATTAAATCTTTTATATAAGCAAATTAAAAGGCTCCGAGATGTGGGAAAAGAGAGAAAACGTTTGGGAAGATCAGCATTTACTGCAGATACCGCAGACTAGCTACAAATCTCGAATGTCTCAAAACATTAGCATGTAGTTTACTGAACAGGACAGAAGAGAATTATGGGTGTGAAATCTGGCACTGGGCTGCGTTCAGTGAAAAAAAAAACGACAGACTGAACCAGAGAAACACCCACTGGCTTTAATTTTCTCGTTTCCATCGTTCACATGTTTATAATGAAAAGAATGAAACATCTGAATATTGGAATTTTCGAGCTTCATTACAAAAGCGCTGTATTTATTGCGTGCGAACTTTCTGCCCACAGCCTCAATGCCTTTTTAATGTTGCTTAATGGTGGAGCTACTGCTGATTGTACACTCTGTCATCCACAGTTATAACCCCGGCAGCGCACGCACGCACGCGCACACACACACACAGTGCAGGGTGTATTCACCAGCAGAAAGATTAAATCAGAATAAATAACATGAATTATGCATTTTCTGGACTGTTTGAACTGCTGTGCACTGTATTAAAAACAGCTAAGCTTGTTAGTTTGTAGTGTGCGTGTGTGTGTGTT
This sequence comes from Pangasius sanitwongsei, assembly GCA_037576675.1. Lineage (NCBI taxonomy): Eukaryota > Metazoa > Chordata > Actinopteri > Siluriformes > Pangasiidae > Pangasius > Pangasius sanitwongsei. Next base: position 13,102,637 of record CM075030.1, on the reverse strand, counting down.
TATTTGAATATATATAACATTGTTTACATGTGTCACAACCATGTACACCATCTGAAAAACATTAAAATGAGATGGCTATATTCCACACTCATATCCATATTCATGATTAATGAATTAATTACAGATTAAAACATGTCTATGTATTTATCCTTGGATTCTCAGATGGTGTAAAGAAACCTGTAAAGAAAACACACATCTCACATGAAGTCCCAGGTAAAAAAAGACCCTGGTCGGTTTTGTGTGTCTTGAATACCAGGATTATAACAGGATGCAGATTTTTGTACATAAAAAAATGAAGTATTGGAATATTAAGAAGAAAATAACGAGCAATAATTACCACACACTTACCCAGTTAATACATACACTCCTAGGAAAAAAAGGGTTCTTCAAGGAGGTACATTGGATAATCGAGGGCTTTTAGACCACAAGGGAACATCTAACAAAACCATCTGTTTTCAGCACTAAGGCTCTCGGCCGAATGTAGCTGTGAAAATGTTTCACCATTTATCCGAGGTCTTGTGAAAGGTGAGAAAATCCCAGACATTACAACACTGAGTGTGATTCACACATGTGACACGAGGCTGACATGACAGCACGGCCTGGGGTTGTGATCAGGCATGAAGCTGGCATGGGAAATGTGTCAAGATGTCAAGACATTTTAAGTGGATGAGGTGAACCTCCAGAGAAAGTTCTTCACAGCCAAAGGATTTCTCATGGTTTAGTAGAACTGAAAATGTAGAAGACTTACCACAGTGTACTTTCTTAGAAAAGTAGAACCCTTAAGGTGTTCTTTGGTTATCCCTCTGGTGCACAGGTTCCCAACCTTGGTCCTGGAGAACCCCCTGTCTTGCACATTTTGGTACTTTCCCACTTGTTAGCTGATTAGTTGAATCAGGTGATTTGAGTAGGACAAACAATAACATGTTCAGGGGATCTAAAGGACAAGGGTTGAGAACTTGTGCTCTTGGGGAACCCTTAAAGATTCTATCTACCAAAAACCCTTCAAGAAAGTGTTTCCCTGTCACAGAGCATGCCAAAGAACCCTTAATTAACCAGTAAAGAACCTTTAGTTTTTTTCCTAAGAGTGTACTGATTTTCTGATAAACTCCTAACAGGTTCTAGTGATTAAGAAGAAAATAATAACCAGTTAATACAATCAGTGTTAGGAAAAAAGGGTTCTTCAACTGGTCATTAAGGGTTCATTGGATGATTAAGGGTTTTCAAAAAAAAAGGTTATACTTGGAAGAAAACAAGAGAATGCTTTGGTTCAACTGAAGAATCCTTAAAGGTTCAAACATTTTTGTAGATAAAATATGTTAAACTGCTAGTTTTCATCTAGTAGCCTGAAGCGTTGTTAAGTTTGTTCCTCTGGGGAAGATGTACGCTGAGAGTTGGGTTTTTTCTGTTTGAGATGGAGTCACTGAAAAACTGCACAAAGCTGTTTGAGGTGATGTCTTTTTTTTGCAATAATCTAGAAATTCATGCCTTTATTTTCTAACAGGCACAGGACGGACGTTAAAATGTCCTCAGGCTGACAGATGGGGGAAAAAAACAAAAACGTCCAAGGAACAAAAACGTATATGTGTGAGACGGTACAGTGTGAAGTGCTCCAGTACTGAGACTTAACTCCAGCAGACACACAAACCCAAACACACACCTCTTTTCTCTTTCTATCATTCTCTAACTGTCCCTATCCACCTGGCTGATAAGCTGTGTGTGTGTGTGTGTGTGTGTGTGTGTGTGTGTGTGTGTAGAGCCATAGCAAGTGAGTTATACCCCATTGTGCCAGCATGTCACATTTAGCAAGATGGACGACCACAGCACCGTATTCGTTCCCTACACATTCATCCATCATTCTCTCTCTCTCTCTCTCTCTGCTTCACTAATCCTCTCTCCAACGCCGCTATAATAGCTTTCAAACAAACTTGGCTGCTTTCCCCAAACACTCCGACTGTGTTAACACAACCCGGCTAAATTATTAATAGATCCCCGACTATCAACAAGTCTTTCATTTATTCCCAATTTTTAAAATGGGGTGTGTTCCAATATTGTTTTTAATGCTCCCTTTTCCACTATCCCTTTCTTCACAAGAGGTTTGTGATGTAACTGTTAGATTCAACATGACTGTAGACTTCAAGACAAATTCAAATTCAGATTCAAATAAAAAAAGGACAGACAAAGACAGAGAGAGAGAGTGAGATGGGGAGAGAGATGGAGAGAGAGAGAGACAGAGAAAGAGATGGACAGAATGAAACAAAGAGAAAGAGATAGAGAAAGATATTGAGACAATGAGAGGGAGAATGATGGAAAGAGAGACAGAGAAAGAAATGGCAAGAGTGAGAGAAGAGATGGAGAGAGTGAGCGAGAGAAAGAGATGGACAGAGAGCATGCACACGCACGCATGTGAGAGAGAGAGAATATCTGTTTATTAAAATCTCTCTTTCTTGCATTGTCTTTTTCTTTCTCTCCATCCATCTCTCTCCTCACTCCATCTCTTTCTCCTTCTGTCTTTCTTTCCGTCTGTCTCTCTCCATCCATCTCTCTTTTTCTCCATCTCTCACTCTCCTTCTATTTTTCTCTTCATTTGTCTCTCTCTCCTTCTGCCCCATCTGTTCGCTTTCCATCTGTCTCTCTTCATCCATCTCCCTTTCTCTTTCTGTCTTTTCATTTTTTTATTTCTCTCTCTCTGTCTCTCTCTCTCACACACACAAATTCTGTCTCCTTTTCTTAATTAAAAAGCTGTACATGAAATTTTCTTTGGAAAGACTATTTCTCTCTTCTGCCAGTCTAGATACAGCTTTGTGTTTTGTGTGTGTGTGTGTGTGTGTGTGTGTGTGTGTGTGTGTGTGTGTGTGGTTAATTGGCCCGGGGATCCGTATTGTTCTACACTCACTTTAAACACTCTCTCTGCTAAAAGTGAGTTGTGATGACAGACTGTCAAAAAGCAGACTATGAATAACCATACACACACACACACACACACACACACACACACACACAAACCAAAAACACTTGTGTGCTGTTCTCAGGACAGCGTCGTCATAATTGTAGTATTATTATTGTTATTATAATGCTTACTTCTATGTGTGTATCATTTATACCAGCTGTTAATTAAATTAAATATTAATATTATATAAAAATAAATGTAGTTTTTTTATTCGTACTGTATATCTCACATTTCTGTTTCCTTCCATAAACCATCTCACATAACAGCATTAATCAAACAGCACAAGAAAATCTAAAAGCCGCTGCGTCCATTTGGACGGGATAATTATGCAGTATGGACTCAACACGCGCAGAGGAGAGTACTAAACATTCAGTGTTAAATCACATCTACATGCGGATGCAGTACTAATGACCACAGCTGTCCAGAGTCGCCCAAATCTTTCTTCTTCGAAACAAACCTGCAGTCTTGAGCTTTTCCTGAGCTGAAAGCAATTGAGCCGGTAGATAGATAGATAGATAGATAGATAGATAGATAGATAGATAGATAGATAGAAGCTCTCAGCTTGATCTTGTCTCTGAAGTCTGTCCTGCTACCTCACACTCTGAAAAGCAGACGGATTTATCCAAGTGGATATGAGGCACACTTTACGGGAGACTCATATCAGGAACGAGTTGAAAGAAAGAAAGGAAGGAAACTTCAAAAAGAAGTCCTGTAAAAGTCGAGGGAGAAAAACTGTGCACCTGAAGACCCCGGTGAAATCCACTACTGAGAATCATATTACTGAGAATCATCAAAAATATTTGAAACTGGGACAAATTCAATTTGTACTTTGTATCTGTTTATAGTTACATTTAATGTCCGAGTTAAATGTCCAAGTTAGCTCCTATTATTGTTTACATTATAGTGGATCTCACCAACCTCTCTTTTTTTTCTCTCTGTTGAAGTTAAGACCTCTGACTGGTACAAATCACTGACACTGGAGACTCCTTCCATAACTGTTAAACAAACACATTTCTCCTTACAGAAAACGCATCAACGATTCACATGATCTGACTTATCAACGATTAGTTTTATTCCGTACAAGTCGCCATGAATGAGCTATTCTTATATAAAGTGTTACTTATAAAGTGCAGGAAAAAATGCTTACGTTTTAGTTTAGCGAAGTTTGACATGAAACCTGTTTCAGCGCTAATCCAACCAAACTGAAGCGAATTAGATTCCAGGAGCCGCAAAAATATTGCAACCAGGTGCTTCCGATTAGCTTCAGAACAAAACGTGTGTCCTTTCCTGTGCGTATCTGTAAACTCACATCTCTGTCAATATCACCGTCTTCGCTGACAAACAGCCCGGTTTATCTTACACAAGCTGTTGCTCCGTATGTCCTCAGTAAAGCGGTGTGATTTTTAAACGTGCAAAATGACGTGTAGTCGTGTAGCCATCCTGTCTCAGGGAGTTCATCGAGTCGCTGCGTTTCTTCCCTCCATCCGTGAGCTCTTTGTCAGGAAGGAATGCGCAAGGCCTTTATCCACAAGGTGCACACGCTAAGCATTTCAGTTTTGTCTTGGAGCTTGACTGCGACGAGAAAACTTGCAAGCTAATGAAGCGTCTGCGTGCCGTTCATGAATTTGATGCGGAAAAAATGGCTTGGAAAATACAGTATATTAGGGATGTAACTGAATACAAGTTATTCAGAATGAAACAAAAATGTGTTCTAAATGAATACAAATACAGAAACGTAGAGGAAACACACTCTTCGTTTGTTGCTGCTGTTGTTGTTGTTGTTGTTTTAAAGCTTACCAGAAAGGTTCACAGGACAAATGCATAAGCAACAAGGGACTAGAGACGCAACAAAAACAGTAGTGCAAGCAGCAGGTTTTTATACTGCGGAAGTTAGAACTCAGAATTATGTCATTTTCGAGTACACGTTCGAGTTACAAAGTGGAAAAAAAAAACATGGATGCCTGCATGTTCGTCTTTTGTTAGCAACAATCTAGCCAGCAAACTGTGCTTGACTGAGTGACGTATATTTACATCCTCAGCAAACTGCATAGTCAGTGTTATAGATTTCACAAGCTAATGTTACTGTATGTTGATTTAACTAAAGCAAATACTTGAATATACAGTATATAAAGGTAAAGAATAATTTTGTTGAAGCTATAAGCAGCCATGTTGATTTGCTGCACCCGGCGTTGAAGACACAGTGCCGAGTAGGAATTCCGAGTTGAGCATCGGAGGTCGAAAGTTCGAGTTACAGTCAGAAAGAAGTTTTTTATATTTTGAGAAATAAACTCAACTTAATTCGTTAGAAAATTCGTTAGCAGGTACAAACAAAAATAATAACTGTGCGAGTGGGATTGAAAAACAGTCCCGCCCACATCTCTAGTTCAGACCAATTATAAGCCCTCCAGTGTTTCCAGGACAGTTTATGCTCTAAAACATTGTACTCGGAACTCTGAAACTTCCAAGTCAATCCAGAAGTCGGATTGTTCCAAGTTCCAAGTAAAATGGTTTGCAGCATTAGGCCACACCTACTTCAGGTTGAAATCCAAATACAGATACATATATTTGGAGCACTAACCAGATACAGATACCGGATAGTGGCATTGCGGGATGTATGTATGAAAGTATCAAAAACAGCTAACGTTTAAATTTAAAAAAGGACAAAAGTCATCGCAACTGAGAACGTAAGAGAGACAGACGCAGAAAGACAGAAGAAGGATGTGGGAGAGGCTCGTCTCCACACTGGAGCAGAATGACAGCGATGATAATGATGATGATGATGATGATGTTGGTGGTGATGATGATGGCGCCTTACCAAAGCTTTATTTCCCCTCAAATGACCCGCCTTCCATGCCTTTAAATCTGATAAGCCCGTCTCAGAGAGCGAGACAGAGATAACTTTCACAGATCAGTGCGTTTTAATGCAGAAGGACAGAACCTGTTTAAAGCGAGTATTATGGTCTGGAGGGAGCATGGGCGCGTTCTGTGATAAGGTTTAGTGAAGGAGAAACGATAAACTATAAATGATTCTGTCACCAGAAGATAAACAGAAATTTTTTTTTTTTTTTTTGGCTTTGTAGCAGTAACGACACCACGGAGTCATGGTTGCAAATTTGCGCTATTAAATTCTCAAATCTGAAGTGATGCAGCCAGAGGTTTATATTAATGCGATCGTTCTAATGTGTTATCGTTTCTATAGTAACAGCTCTTTCACCGGGACTTGTATTGTTGATATGGTGAAGTTTTGTGTAAGGAGATGTCTAGGTTAGCATTTATGGAAGGAGTCTCCAGTGTCAGCACTTTGTAACAGTCAGAGGTAAAGCTGTAACTTTAAGGACGAAGGAGTTTAACGCTTTGTGGTTTCTCAGTAACACAACAAGCTGCTTTTTCTGGTCTTAATTTCAAGAGAGAGGAAAAGCGGTTTGTGTTTATATCAGCTATGACATACAGTAAATGATAACAGAAATGTTCCACAGCATTGAAGTAACTGTTTCTTTAACTGTTTCTGATTGCAACCTTCCGTAAATGTTACCATTTACCATCTACATTAGCTGAAAAAGGTCAAACCTGGCAGTGTTAGCATGGTGAAACCATTTTGTTCTGTTTGTTCTCTTTTTAAAGCCATGCTATGCTTAAAAATGGCAATCTAACACAACACAAGTCAAGACAGAAGAGTCAAGTCGAGTAAGCTGTCTTTTTTTTTTTATCTCCATTGCAAGAAAATGCCAGGGTTTGTTGTGTTAAAGTGTGTTGTTTGCAGGTGTATGGTATGTAATTATGGCGGAGGAGAGAGGACGGCAGCAGGTGGGCTGACAAGCTGATCTCAAGCTGACAAGCTGATCTCTGAACAAACATACACTCGGCTAGCATAAAATCTCGTTCTGCTCCATACAATAAAAGCAGTTCTACTCTACACATCCCAAAACAAATGCTAATGTCGAACATTAGCTCAGACAAAGTGAAAAAGGTTCTAGCCACTATGAAACTTGACTTGGTGTCAGAACAGGTTAGCGTGGAGTTTCCCAAGTCTTAAGGTTTGGTCGTTTCTGAAAGAGAGTACAATTTTAGAAGAACTCTTTGCTGATATTTACTGGAATTCATTCTTCCACCTTGTTTTCCTCCAAACATACCTTTGGTGATTTTGGCCAAAGAGTTCAATTTTTACTTCACTAGTACACAGCACTTGTTTGCAAAATGCCTCTGGCTAAGATTTGCTTCTGATGACTCTGCCATGCAGATCATATTTGTGCAAGAAATGCTGTGTCAGCTAAACCTTCTTGCAGGTCTTTAGTTTCATATAGGGATTTTGCTTTGCCTTTCTGAGAGTTTTCTTGATCTTAACTGCCATGTCTTAATGACATTTCGGACAGGAGAAATTGTGAGCTGGAAGCACCTTGATATCTTATTTTGAGAATTATTGACCTGAGTAATGAGTCCTAATGAATTAGGGCCTGACCAGTTCAAATATAAAGTAGCTGTACATTAAAATTTGCAGGAAAGTGTTACTTTTTTAAAAATAGTTTGCTGTAGAATTTGTTTTTAATTCTTTTCACTTCAAAAATCAATAAAATATGTCATTTGTCCAGGGAGTAGCCAAACTTGCATGCAACTGTATATCACTGTTGCATTATTGGTGCCAGTTTTCACACTTTAATACCCAGATTAATATTTTCTACATCTTTTATCATACAAAAGCAGACAGCTGAACTTCATCATCAGTCGCAGAAACATGATTAAATCTGACAAGCGGGTTTGGTTATTATTAAATAACGCGTCTTCCCTGCAGCTAATCCGAACATCTCGTGCGAGATCAGATGGCGTTTTGCTACGGCTCAGCTTCTGCTCATGATCTCCTGAATAAACACACTGCCTCATTTAAATACAGACATACATCGCATATCTTCAGATTGTTGGTATGCAAATGAGGCAGGACAGAAATAATACGGAAAGATCGACTGTGTGAAGAAGAGAACGATGCAGCAGGAAGTCTAGAGTTTAATTAAACCTCATGGTCTCATGCAAAATTGGAACGCTGTGCTAATCTGTAACAATCATAATGCATTTCATATGAACATTACATTCATAAACACACTATGGCTCACTAGCTTTTTAGCTTAGTTAAAAACTCTTTAGATAGCTAAAGAGCAAAAGTAATGCTAGCTACATTTAATCATGCTAGCTAAATTTATGTGATGAAGAAATTTTCTGATAACAGCACATTTTATTTATCTTATATCACAGCAATTTACCAACAATTAAAAGAATTTCATACTGTTTATCCATTTAGAGTTATATTTAATGTTGTGGAACGCCCACGAAACAAAGTTTACGTCTCACTTACATTATAGTAGCTATAAACAGTCGTTCCCTCACCAGCCTCTTGTCATGTTACCGAAAAAAGCTTAAATAAAGCATTGACACTGGAGGCTCCTTCCATAAATGTTTAATAAAATGAGTGTTTTTTTCGTTTATGTTGAGTGTCAATGCTTTCTGACCAATCCAATTTGAGAATTCAACAGCGAATAACAAATTGTTACAGCTAAGATTTCTAAACATCTATTTTGCATTTACATTCTGATTGGTTCTTACAAATTCAGATATGGCCATGTAAATTCTTCGCTAATAAACGTACTTAGAGGAATAGCTGGGCGAAACTGCGCACGTGAGTGTGTATCCGTCTCTTTTCCACACTGTGTGGGACGAATCGTAAAAGACACCCGTGTCTGTAGAGCGAGATTACGCCGTAAGCTCCTCATCGCTTTTTGTAATATCAGCACTGATATTATACACGAACGTGTTCTAGCCGTGTGCTATCTGTATTATTGCGACTCCGTTTGCTTCCCCCCGTCTGCCGCTCATGTCCGTTATCTCACCGCAAAGGAAATATGAAACGTATCTAAAATTGCCTATAAGGACGTTTAGGTTTACATTCACACGTCTTCCGGAGCGGCATGGCTCAGAAGGCAGCGAGGCGTATGATAAGGAGAGACGGCGTGGGACGAAGAGATAGAGAACAGCAGAGGACGAAAGAGAGAAAGAGAGAGAGTTATGGGTGATGCTGAGATGGAAAGAAGACAGAAGATAGGGAGGGACAAAGAGAAAGAGTTAGAGAGAGGGAGTCTGTAATGGTCCATGAGGATGACCTTGTTGGTTCAGCAAGCGCAGAAGGACGAGTCACTTTGGAGTTTTAGATTAGACATGACTGAGAAAGAGAGAGAGAGAGGGAGGGAGAGAGAGAGAGATTCCATGATGCTTCTGCATTAAGGATAGTGTAAAACTTTAGGACATAAACACTGAGCTTTGATCAGCTCTCGACCACACCAACCTTGATTAATAAACATGTTTTCAAAAGGAGGAACCTTTACAGGAACCCAGTAACTACTTCAGGATCCAATTACAGTCTGTTTCTACAGTGGAACCTTTTCAGGAACCTAACTAACGTGAACTAACCCCTGGTTTCACAAACCCACGTTGTAAGAAAAATTTTCGAAGTTTTTTTTTCCAAACCCAGTTTTTCAAATCATACATCTGGGAAATCTTAGGTTCTTTTAAACCAGAAAATTAGGAACTTTTTTCTGGAACATAGGAACTGTTTCAGCAGCTTGAGGTACTTTAGCACCAAACAAACCCTCTCCAAGGAGTGATGGGGGCGGAGCCTGGCATGAACATCACTGAATGTTTCATCACATTATCGCGGTGTGTGTGTGTGTGTGTGTGTGTGTGCCCTCGTTGGTTCAGTAAGCTCAGGAGGATGAGTGGAAGAAAACTGATAATAACTCATATTCTCCATTTACAGCAGCACTGAAAGTCACCTCTCTCTCTCTCTCTCTCTCTGTCTGTCTGTCTGTCTGTCTCTCTTTCCATCTCATTCATGTCTTCCTCCTTGCTTGCTTGCTTGCTTGCTCCTTCATTCTGTGTGTATTACTATGTCCATACTGAAAGGGTACACACCACTGAACACACACACACACACAGACACACACCTGTCCCATCAGAAGACACAGCAGAGAGACTAATGGAACGTCGTTGTTATGAAGTGAAAGGGGAAATAAATGGTGCTCTCGTGTCTCCGTGTTGGATAAACAGACTGGGGATTGTGTGTGTGTGTGTGTGTGTGTGTGTGGCCTCAAGACAAATGTGTGTGTGTGTGTGTTTCATGTGTGTTTCCAGCAACACCTCATCATTTGTTTCACCCAAATATTCACCTTCATTTCATCAAAGATAGAGACCCAGAACATCAAAGTGAGGAAAGGAATGACACAGGAAGTGAGACAGGAAATGAGGCAGGAAGTGAGACAGGAAGTGAAAAGGGGGGGAAAAAACAGAAAAGAGAGAAAAAAGCTTTGATTTATTTTTTTTAAAAAAGGTGCAGTTATGTGAAGGATTAGAAAAAGATAGTGAGGAAGCAACAGTGAGAGGGTGAAAGAAACATGAGAAAGCAGAGGATAAACAGAAGAGTAAGAAAAAGAAAGAAAGAAAGAAAAAGGCTGGAGGGGGAAAGAAAAGCAGCATAAATGAGGAATAAAAGAAAGCAAATTGAAAGAAACATATGGAGGGAGAAAGAAAGAAATCTGTCTGTCTGTCTCTCTCTCTCACTCTCTCTCTATCTGTCTGTATCTCACTCTCCCTCTGTCCATCTGTCTTTCTCTCTCCCTGTTTCTGTCTCTCTCTCTGTATAACAGTGGTGTCACCTGTCAGCTACAGACCACCCTGAGCTCCAATCATCTCACACACACACACACACACACACACAAACTCCAGATCTGAAGTATGTTCACAGTCGTCCTCAAAGAGCTCTTCGGGTTCAAATAATCTGCCTCTGGAAGTGTTCTATACCGAGAGAAGTGCACTCTGTGTTCTATACCGAGAGAAGTGCACTCGGTGTTCTATACCGAGAGAAGTGCACTCGGTGTTCTAGACTGAGAGAAGTGCACTCGGTGTTCTAGACTGAGAGAAGT